>CAJUYI010000556.1:36392-56506 GCA_910591695.1 Galerucella pusilla | reverse complement strand
CAGGAAAGGAAAGGTGTTTATTATGCAAATATTATGCAAATATTATGCAAATATTATGTGAATATCATGCAAATATTATGTAAATATTATGCAAATATTATGCAAATATTATGCAAATATTATGCAAATTTTATGCAAATTTCATGCAAATATTATGCAAATATTATGCAAATATTATGCAAATATTATGCAAATATTATGCAAATATTATACAAATAGTGCAATAGGAGAGTTAGTCCTCTTTGAAGGTCGCGGTAGGGACAGAAAGACAGCTGTGGCAGTTCACCGAAAGGATGTCTATTTGGTCAATTTTCGCAATGTACCGCTGTTCCGAACGTTGGGAGGATTAAGATGCAGTAAAAAACCACAGAAAACCTTCATCCGCATCCCCGATAGGGAAGGGAAGGTGTTTATTATGTTTATGTTCATGAAGTGTATGCACTTCAGGTGCTGGAAAGTACTTGAAATGTATGTGATGGAGGTTGCGATGTTGCGCCTCTTGGTGCTGTGATCGTCCGGCTGCTTTCCATGCACTTTTCTTCCGGTTTTTGGTGTACTCTTTTTGGGGAGCTTTCGCTATTTCGGCGCGTGTTAGGTGTGGAGAGGATGTCCAAGGTCAGGAGATTGACGAGAAATTGAAAAGTATCTTGTTGCCCTGTCTTTAGACAGAGCAATTGTAGTTGTAGTGGGACTTTATCAGGTGACGAAGTGTCTTGATGATTATCGTACGGGAGAAAGGAAATCGAATGATATTGGAGGTTGAGGAGTTTTATGGGAGCTGTTTCCTAGGACTTTGAGGCTGAGATTTGCCTTTTTGGGTATTTTGGATGGTATGTTCGCCACCACAGAACCAGAGAATAAAAAATAGGCCCTGTTACTAAAACTTCGCTTTCCATCCGCCTGTCTGTCACCAGGATGTATCTCATGAACCATTATAGTTAGAAAGTTGAAATTTTCTCAGTTGCTGTATTTATGTTGCCACTGTAACAACGAATACTGAAAACAATATAAAATAAATATTCGAAGATCGCGTTTTTCCCTTTTTTGGTTCGGACGCCGTGGACTTGATTTGAATCACTTTAATTTTTTTTCCAATTTCTTATATACCTAGCATACAGAAGATATAATGATGACATATAATTTGGATTCGAACTTTCTAAGCGCAGTAAACATTTGAACGATAGGAAAACACATCATTCAGTAATAATTCATCCAAAATTACATTCTTAATGCGTTCATCAAATAGTTTGCCTTTGGCAGGTTGAGGCGGCGGAATATCGGCTAACGAGGGAAATCTAGAACGCTTTAAACTGGGATTGCTTATAAATAAATTAAAATGCATTTTGCCAAGCCGTGTAATATAGCTAGCTTGAAAATGCACCGCCTGTAAATCAAAACATTGTTTGCCTACCAATATTTCAATGCTAAAAATGCCTGCTCAATATTTTTGTTGTTGAATTTATAATCCATAATATTCACTCTCTCGTTTATCCAGCTTGATAAAATGAAGACAGTACGTGACGTATAATAATAAAGCTACCCGAGTGGTTTCATTATCCAATTTTAATATGCTTCATACAAGATTTTCCGTTAATCAGCCTTCTTGATTTAAATATAATGGTTATCCAGCATATAGATAATTATAAATTATTATAACTTTTTTTTTTCATAGAGGTTATATCGCTGCCATAGGATGGAGGCTACTATAATATTGATCAATAAGTACATATATCATTGGAATGCAATAATTCTCTGATATCGATACACTTCTTATAATGTTGGCACTGGATACTTTATAGCAAAATAAGCATTTAAAGGTACTTGATTCATTAGTTTTGCCGTAGTTTTACACAAGTGTGCAACAATGCATAGTCTTAATGGAAAAGCACTTTTTTCTGTGCCAAAAACAGGTCGTGACAGCTTCACATTATGTCAAATATGTCCAAGAGCTCTTGATAATATTTCACCCTTCTCAAGGTGATCGAATGAATACGTGCATTCCAAGAAACTGTAATCTCGGCCTTGTTGGCCCATAGACCGATCTGGTCTTCTTTTGTGCTCATTTACTCGGAAAAAAACAGTGTCTCAATAAAGTGTTCCTTGATCTCTGGTGGATCTGTCTCGTCGTCTTTTAAGATATTATTGCACAGTTACGCTTATATTGTCACCAATGGCTGCTAGTTTTCTCATCAAATTTTCATGTAAAACATGATGGACCTGTTAAGTTGGGAGGCCTACAACATCAGCCTCCTCGCACACTCAAAATCTTTGATCACCCTATATATAATTCTATTTTTTCATTAAGATATCTGGCATGGGGACTCCCTTCAGAATTATTGTGTAGAGAAGTGAATGGTAGATCATCGGGTTGGCCTAACTGACTTGAAATTTACAAGCTTTAGAAAGGGTTAATAAGTAAAAAAAATAAATTCAAAAAATTTGAACGAGTGAAGTATTACGAAATTAAGAAATTATTTTCCTGATGAGGACTCTATTTGCTTTGAACTAAGTCATCCATCGAGTGAATCTAGAGATATGAACGTCGTTGGGCCATTGCTGTCGAAAAGTATTATTGCAGGAACTAGTCTAATTCAGACTTACTCGAATCCAGTTCTTTTATCTCTTAAACCTGTGTTGACTGGGAACAGATATTGAACACACTTGTGGTGCCCAGGAATGGTACATCTCAGTAATTTTGATGGCTCAGAAGCTGTTCAGCCTGCTTAGGAATTGTGTCTAAGGGATTGTGCAGGAAGCCTAGTAGATTTCACAGTATTGATAACATATATTTTTAAGAAAAATTAATTCCAAAGTTATTTGTAATTACTGCACAATTCGTTACAACCTCCTCTCATCCAGACTTGTTGTCTATTCCACCAAAAAATCAATTTTTGAGGAATAATTAAATCTTCCAATTTTTGGAATGTTGACTGCAAAGTTAACGTTTCGGGGTGTAGCTAAAAGGAAAGCGGTGGATAACAGATAATATCAACAACAAATATCGAACTAAAGATGTATACTGGCCGTTAGCTTATTACTTTTATTTTGAACTCATAATTTCCGTAGTTTTGTACTGTTATAAAAAAAACTCCATTAATTTTAAATCCACCTTCAAACAATTCACGATTTCCAACCAAAAAAATATATAACATCAAACAGCAAAAATGACCCTACATTGTAGATAGGAAAATTAAATAATCTCTGCCAGCAACCAATGAGTTTTGATTTAATTAAAAGGCAATCAATGCAATTACCGTAGAACGGTGGAAATCCGACAGCTCGGACCCAGCCTGTGCGCTTAATTAATACATGATTACACCTGCAAGCTACTGCTGCTGTTACGTATTCGCTGCTTTTCGTACTTGTATATCCACCGCATAGAACTAACTGTCTGTTCTGTCCGCATTATCAGAAACAGCATTTTTTGGAAAGCTTTAATGTTCATTTTCTGCCATGAAATACATATTCATGGCAAAAAATATACAATAGACATTGTGGGCAGACGTGACAGGATCGGGTGTTTTTATTTTTTGTTTGGTTACGGATTAGTTTTTTCTTTTTACTGAAATACGGAGCAAGGTATCTCATGATAGAAGTTCATGTGTCATGAATACTGTTTGGAAAACATTGAAAAAATTCTGTTAGCTCGGGAATTTTTCGTTCTTATTTCTCATAATACACATACATGATACACCATTTTATTTATTTTATCATAGCAGTTAGTCCAGTCGGGTTAGCCCAAAAACTATCAAAACATGGATGTGAAAGCAGTAGGCAAGATTTGGATGGAATCCTTTAAAAATATCATAGTTAATGATAATCCGTTGTCGCCACCGGTTTTTAGGCTGTGCTATAAATTGCACAATAACAGTTTATAGCCAAAACAACCAAAAATGGGCCTGTTTTTCGACATGTTTTCGAATTTTCCCATCTCTGCAGCCACAGCGGATGAGTAAGTAAGAAAATTGAAAAACAGCTATTTTTCTGACGCAAAATACTGATGAATTTTAACGAGAAATGTGGATCATTATTTGTTTCATAATAATGTATTTATTTTTTAGCTGAATGCAACAAACGCGGTCTCGATATCTTATTCAGTTGCTGAGTAATCTAATTGTTAATAAAGATTCGGTAAAAGAAATAGACATTGTTAGAATGAATACATATGCCACAAAAAATTGTCAAAACTAACAATAATAACAATAATAACATACTAGAAGGTTACAGCTATCATATGCAATGATTTATTCAACAATTTTTCCGGTTTAACTGACTTAAACGTTAGTTTGAAAAAGTGGTTCAAATTTTACCTTAGTAATAATTAAGATATCTGTGAGGTTTTTCATTTTAATTGAAATCTGAAAAAACCTTCTTAAAGGACTTGGGAAAACACAACTTTTGGCGTTCTGATCGTTCAATTTATTCTCGAGTTATCATGCGGGTCCTTCTGCATACTTTCCAGATTTTTTTCAACACACCTACTTTCCATAACTAATCAACAATTGAATCAAATAGAAGAGAGAATGTGCGCGGAAGCGGCTCTCGGCGCTGTGATTCCGAGGGGATGGCATGGCTGAGTATAGCGGCGAGAGCTCAGATTATAATATGTGGCTAGAGGTTGCATCGTACCTGCATGTAGGTATTTGTTTTCTCGTTAGATTGTTGTTCGTTTGCCTAGAATGTTGATTAATTTTGGGATTCAATAACTGGGGATTAAATGGTCCGAATTGAACGTTCAAAACGCCAAAAGTTGTGTTTTTCCAAGTCCTTTGAGTGGGTTTCCTCAGATTTCGATTAAAATGGAAAACCGCGAAGATATCTTAATTGTTACCAAGGTAAAATTTGAACCACTTTCTTAAACTAATGTCTGAGTTAGTTAAACCGAAAAAATTGTTGATAAAATCATTGCATATGATAACTGTAACCATCCAGTATGTGTAAAAACATAACTGTAAGATTTAACAATTTTTTGTTGCACATGTGCTAATTCCAACAATGTCTATTTCTTTCACCGAATCTTGATTAACAATCAGATTACTCAGCAACTAAATAAGATATCGAGACCGCGTTTGTTGCATTCAGTTTGTGAATAAATAACGTATTATGAGAGAAATAATTATTTACATAGTTCCATAAAATGTATTAGTATTTTGCGTCTGAAAAACAGCTGTTTTTCAATTTTTTCCACTTATTAATCCGCTGTGGCTACCGGGGTGGACATTTTGACTCACGGAATTCAATAGCAAGTTTCACGCTTCATAACTTTGTTTCCATACATATGCACGATAAACTTAATACTTTTCGAGTAAAATTAAAAAACATGTCGAAAAACAGGCCCATTTTTGGTTATTTTGGCTATAAACTGTTATTGTGAAATTAGCACAGCCTAAAAACCGGTGGAGGTAATGGATTATCAGTAACCATGATATTTTTAAGGAATTCCATCAAAAATCTCGCCTACTCCTTTTACATCCACCTTTAATGCTAACCCGACTGGACTAAGTTATTAGGGTCCATTAAGATTATTATTTGAATTTCAACAGGCTCAAGAGTTTTCCGTTGAAATTTAAAGGCTTATTATGCATAAATAATAGTCAAATGGAGTTGTCTTATTTTTAACCATGCTTCAAAATTTATCATTTGCTCACAAAATTGATCCTATTAAGATGGGTCAGCGGGGCACCCCTAAAATAACGCATAGAAAATCTAGGTAATCAACCACGAAGATGTGCCAGGATAAAACCTATTGCAGTAGGTACATTGAGTTTTTGCAAACAAAAAACCTCAGTGACTTCATTAACAGTTGAATCGCAAATTTGCAAGCATCTGTTGAGTGATTTTTCGACCCTAAATCGCCCGTAGGAAGCATTTTTCGAAAAAATGTCAGAAGTTAAAAAGTATCAATTTTTGCAGTATCCATTTGCTGGCTTCTTGATATTTTGCAATTTATTTGTTAGTAATAAATCTCCCCTCGTAGGCAAAAAGCCATTGAGGATTTTCTGTTTGTCACAACTCAATGCAATGCAATAGGTTTATTCTGGTGAGTTATCTCGATTTTCTATTCGTTACCCAAAAAAGAAAACATTGGAAAAGTTCCTGTCCTAGATAATTTTTTTATGCTCCTATCACTTTTATTTTGAAATGAATTTGAAACATACACAGGGTGTCACTAAAAAATCGGTCATAAGTTATACCATATATTCTGGGACCAGTGACAGGCTAATCTGATACCACCTACCTATATACAAAAATAGTTACAGGGTGATTCATTGATAAAACTAACCTTGCGCTGAAACGGTGTTATATGTAAATTTATGAAAAATAATATTGTGTCACTATTATACGATAATCCATAGACTGGAAGCAGTTGCGCTAATTTATTTTCATTTATTATGTATTTTCAGTTAAGGTCAGCACCCTTTTGACCACTCAACTTTTTTTGAAGCGCCACTGGAAAAAAATATGTATTCTCATAAGCTTTCCTGCCTCTCTGCATCTCTTTGTGAACATTTTAGTTTGGAAGATGCAGTCACCCTGTCAAATTTCAATTTTAAAATATTGATTCATCAAACTGCACTTATTGTATTTTCATAGATATGAAAAAAATAACTTGATTATTACCTACACTACAATTCATGATAATAAACCAAGTATTGAAAATCCAAAGTAGTGCATATTCTTACCTCAATAATAAAAATGTTTTTGATACTTATGAAAATACAGTACGGTTTAAGAATTCAATATTTTAAAGTTAACATTTAAAAAGGGTGTATCTTCCAAACTGAAATAAATGTTCACAAAGAAATGCAGAGACAAAAAGTTGAAGAATAGACTTCTCATTTCAGTAGCGTTCCATATTTTGTTGAATATAACACTCAAGAAAACTTGGCGGGTCAAAAATGTGCTGATCCCCTTTGTAAATTGATAATAAATAAACATAAATGACTTTCAGTTCATGGGTTATCGTATACTAGTGTCTTTACGTCACAATCTTCTCGGAACACCCAGTATACTTTAGTATGAAACTTTAATCAGTTACGACAAATCGGTCTAAGTCGTTGTTATGGCAGCAAAACAAATTTCGGATACTGCTTATTAAATGAATTTTTGATGAATCCTGCAGACTTGTAAATAATAAAAGCCTCGTCCTTTTTTAAGCCAACCCTGTTCTAGTTGCCGCAAGTAGACGCTCCCAGGTCATTCTTTTACATTTTTAATTTATTTCTTTAATTATATAGCATTACTGGAAAATTATAAAAGCAACTTTATGGCCGCCAACGTCTTCAAAACACAGACAACTTTTCATTTTGTCGTTTCTGCTTGAACGAGAGAAAAATGAGGAATAAAGAAAAATGTTTTCCGACAGTATGGAGGAACATCATCCTCAAATTAATACTGAGTCGCATATTTCACAATGTGCCACCGAAAGCAAGAATTATGGAGGAAAATTTCTCTTATTCTTTAAATATTTAGTAAAACGAAGAAACGGGTCGTAATATTTAGGAAGTCAAGTCCATTTCATTAACAATCATAATATTTTATGTCTCTCGCCTTTCTAATTATTTTTATACGAAACATTTTTGATAAATTATATCATTTATTTGATAGCAGAAAAGAATGTTTCGTTAATAAATAGTCTGACAAAACAGTCAAGGGATTTTTTGCGCTATTTTTGAAAACCACTAGTTATGCTGGACTACTAATTCCAGACGTTCTAGCCATTTATCAACATACAATAGAACCGTTCTAGAACAATTCGATCAGTTCTTGCTCTTGAACAGGTGTTTCAAATTCTTTCTTATTCCAGGCAAGCACATCTTTCAGTGTTGTTTTGAGGTAAATTTTATAATAAATAAAAATCATTACAATTACCTACCACAAACTTTCATACGAACGCATACGATCTTTTATGAATTTTCTGTTATTATGTAAATATAAGGTAAGGAGGGAAGTTTTCTTTCACTTTCGTATATTCACTTCAAATATCATCAATTATAAGAAGGCTCTGTATTTTCTTAATATTAGAATTTGTGTTTAGTTTTCCGTATAATGTTTTTCAGCATGTCTGATGCTGAAGCTCTAGTGAAATGTCATCAATGAAAATTGCGTTCCAGCACCAACAAATTCTAGTTCTAGTTGTTTGAATGATCATGCGCAGTATGTCAGTTTAAATTCTGTGCTAGAGCTATCCTACAGCTCAGCGTTGCCAGCACTATTACGTTCGTAACAGATCTAGTACCAAATGAATTTTTTCATTACGCTATTAGGCCGCTTTGCAATTTATTACGTTTTATTATTTTGGTGAGAGAACAAAAAATTGAAAACAAAAATCTCACACATAACACATCGTTAACAAAAAACGCTGTAATTTTGCCTTTACCCCGCATTGGCTTTACTCCTTGGCTCCTTGCACTGGCACTACTGGCAGTGCAATGAAATTCGGCGTTCGACTTTTTACATTTGACATAGACAAATCAAATCTTTCCCTATGACTATTGATGTCACGACCATAGATATGGTCACGACTATTTAATCTCTTCCTAGCTTCACATTTTTTCCAAGAGTATTTTTATTAGGAGTTTTTCTCAATTAGATATTATTTTTACAATTTCTGTTCGTTTTTTTTGTTGTTTCGTATATTTTTTCTTGAATCTATGCAATAAAAGTTTTATTTTCTTTGGAAATTTTTATTTCAAGAAAATGTCAACAGTAAACATGTTCAGCTTTAGCGACATCTATTAACCGTTTGCACCACATACAGAAAACTTCAAAAAAAATCTATTACGAACAAGTCCTAACCTACAGGTTATTGCTGAAACAAACCTAATATAAGATAAGATAGAATATAAGAATAATGAGAGAAATGGTAGAATGACGGCCCAACTATCCAGATACATCGAGAAGACTCATTTATGTATGGATTATTCACCTCATTTTCAGAAATTTTCATAGTGTTGTCAGTTACGAAAGGTGATTGAACATATCAAAAGATGAATAAAATCTTAAAATTCAATGCCAAAGAGAAGTGTTTGAAGTGGGGGACAAAAACAAATTTCTCTTTCCCAACCCCACTTACGTCACATACTGTTAAATGAGCTTATATACTGCTGAATGAACTAGCAACTAATAAAACACCATGATCTCAAAGTGTATACAAGGCTTATGATTGGCTGTTATTGTCCTGCGATGTTTTTGGTATTGGCGCCATAACCATAACCAGAAACTGAAATACATAGATTTTCGATCTCCTCATTACACGGAAAAAAAATATATGTTATATCAACTAAATTTATTTAGTCACTTTCATTTGATTAACTCGATTAAATTTCATTCATAACTTATACTGAATGTATTCGTCCGAGGAAATATTAAAATTGCCGAAACAAAATGGAATTGTCGACATAATCCTATAGATTTTTTGAATCAAAAATGGACTTATCAAGTGAACCTCCTAATTTACATCAAAGTATTATAATATTACCTCAAAAAAATGATTCATTCGAATCAAACAAGTGAACACGCTTGATTCAAACATACACTTGTCAAATGAAATATATTTTAACTTACTTTAAGCGAATAATATTATTAACTCAAATATAATATTTGGTTGACTCAAACAAGTGAATTCGCTCGGTTAAAAATAAATTTTTTTAAATGAAGCATTTTTCAACTCCTTTTAAGCGAATAATAATATTAATTCAACCTCAATATTTGTTTTTCAATCAAGCATGTACACTATATTGTTTAAAACAATAAATGAATTGGTTTGGAACTTAAAATCACTGAAGTAACCAATTTCAACAGTCAATTTAAACTATCTATTCTTTTTTGTTTCAATAGATGCAATAGTTCAATCGAAATAATTTCATATTTGTATCGACTGATTATCTGTTTTATTCAAAATGTTGCTGCTTAGTAGATTGTCCTGTTTCTATCCATCACAACGTTTTCACTTCATTCTTCATTTTATATTGTTCTAAGATAGGAGTTAGATCGTTAGGTGAGTGATAACCTGTTGTCTGGAAATTGTTCTGGATTAGCGGATTATTCAGGTAAATATAATTATGTATTCTATTTACAAATATTAAATTATCTCGTTTTTTCCGAAAAAATGTTCATTTTTGGTTTAAGATGATAGGTAGTTTGTCTTGTATCAGTTGTATCTTAAATATAACGCATACATCACATTCTAAACGAAACATGAATTTAAACCGAGATTGAACCCGGTTTTAAACAGTAAGTACCTAATGTCTTTTTTACAAAGTTAAGGTGCTTTGCTATGATCCTACCTAACCTAACCTACCTAATTGGAAATGTAAGGTGATGTAAGGTGTCATTACCTTCACTTTAAATTTCTCATATTCATCATCATTAACTTGCAAATTGTTAATTCTAAGCGTTATAGTAGTGCTACCTAAATTCAGTGTTTGAGAAAGGGAGATGTGATACATCCATTGGGGCTGAATTTCGTTTATTCATATTGGAAAATTCAAAAATTTCTTTCATGCTTGTTAAAAACATTCATTGAACTCTATTTATTTTCATTATTATACTCCTTTGTAGATATAGACATATATTATGATTTGATTTTCCCTGATGCCCTTATAATAGTGAATTTGCAAGTGGATTGGTTCCAATTCATGGAAAAGTTATTGCGGTTGAAAAGAAATGCAGTTGATTCGATGTTTTAGAAAATTAATATTTTATTTTGTTATTGTTTTTTCTTTTTAAATAAAATGCTATGAAGTATATTCAACTTTTCTTTTTTAAAGCACTCAGTATGTTATGTTAACTTAATTTTTATATTGAAGTTAGCAATCAGTTGATCAAACTGATTGCATTTCAAGTTCAGTCAACATATTATACTTTTCAACTAAAATATTTAATTTATCGGATACATTCTCAAAATTAACGCAATTAACATATTCTTCCAAATCTACACCACTGTATCAAAAAATAAGAAACATTTCTCCATCATATGCCCTTTTACATTAAAAACAACCTTCCAAGTGTCAAATCAATTAACTCATACATTTTAAAGTTATCGAATTCAAACATTTAATTTTTTTTAAACTTTAACACCCTGTATCCCAAGTGTCCCAAAGTTTTCTGTTAGTAGGAGTCCTAAAATCAGATGAAAAATCCAGTTATTTCCTAAGCACTTCTTTATTTTATTGTATTTTATTCATATAATTTCTTATTGTTGATCGCTTTGTCTATAATATTTTTATGAAACTAATCCATATTTCCCTTAATATCACAATAACAGCCCATTTTTTACTGTTGAAAAATCAACCTCCTGTTCCAGAGGGAATTAAAATTTTTTCACCAACAAAACTATTAAGTATAATTATTGGAAAAATGTATGTTTTAACTCTCGTATCTTGAGAAATTGAAAAGAAATTACTGAAAATAAAATTATACTTGCGAAAAAACCCATTATTAATTTAAGTGACACCTAAGATTTATTTTAGCGAATGTTGTTCTTAAGGACGGCTCCGGCCCAATGAACAAGTGCCATCTGCAAAAGAGTTATGAGGGTCTTATAAATAATAAACCGATATTTTATACGGCTACGGTACTGTAACAGACGTAGCAGACTTAGTCACGTGGTTTATGAGATGAGATAATACTTACTTATGTTTCAGATCGTTCTTTGTTGAACTAAGAATAAGAAACGGCAATTAGTTACACTCTTAACTGTATTTTGACAAACTAATCACAAGTTTTTCAATAAAATTGGCCTATTCAGACTACTTCGTCGTCATTGAATCGAAGGTAGGTTAGGTTGTATCTGATAACATGTCATTTCACAGAAGTTTGAATGTGTGTAATAATATCATTAAGTGTGTGAAAAGAAAATTGATTTGTCACTTCTGAATACTGAGTCGAAGCCTGTTAAGAGCTGCTCATACCTTTCTGTGGTTCCTGCTGGGCAGACAATTTTTTTTATATTGTCTGGCTAAATGAGCACTTTTTACAGAAAATTCGAATTCGAATTTTTAGGAAATTTATATGTACGCCCTTGGGCGGCATATGCCATCAATGGGATTGAAAATATAGGTCACAAGGGTTCATATAATACCCTTCTTGGTAATTACATAATTCGCAGTAGGATGTAAACCTACCTTCCGTAGCGGCAATGAATCTTACGTCTTTTTCTAATGTCCCACTGACAGTTCTCGTCAGATTTGTACTTTGTTGTTTATGGTCAATTATTATTATTATGAAATCTTATTGTTATATTTATTAGAATAATACGAAAATATGCCTGGATACACGGAAAAACATCAGCATTTTGAGAGTTCTCAAGTATTTTCAGAGTTTGTAACGGGTCAAAAATAACGTTACGAATTTTCGCATCTTTATTAATATTAATTAATATGAAATAATGTTTCAAAGCTTCTATGTGTAGGTATCGTTCTCCATCGAATTGACTTGCCATGTTGCCAAATGATCCTTTTTAATTCTTGTTAGTTATTATTGTCAATTATTTATTTTTTTCGCTAAATTCAGCGCAATTTAGGTTTATAAGAAGCTGATTAAATTATTTAGGATTTTAAACTTTAGATGACAGTCCTTGTATCATATTATAAGTTGTTTTATCGTGTTTTCGGTATTTTCCAGGGGAACGCCATCTAGGTGAACCCAGTAGGAATTGTTAATACCATAATTGTAAAAGTTGTTTTCGCTGAAGCATGAAATGTACTTTATTCCAGTAGGTTCGGCGCATTCTGCTTTTGACCTTTTGTACATCGTGGTGTGACTTTCAATTTTAATCGTGATTTTTTTTGAAAAAAAAAATCATCCTTCATGGGCTTTATTTTGAAAGTCGATATCATATTTTGGGATTAGTAATTGTTTTGTGGCCAATAGAATATTTGGTATTTTTGGTTATTTCCCAAAGTTATTGCTTGAAACAAAGGATTTTTACACGATACGTGCAAAGTGTCTTCTAAGGGCTGCGTTTTACACCGACAGGGAGAATATAGATGAATACTGTTTGCTAATAGCGCCAAACTAGATTTCACCAGTAGATACATCAACCCAAAAGCCCCTTGGCCAGGGGTTTTTATGTTGGATATTGAATTGGTACTGAATTCCTTCAGTTCGATCGTTCTCCTTGGTGGTTTTCTTCTTCATCATATGCAGCTGTTCGTCTGCATTTTTGGCTACATCTATGCTCCCTGAAGCAGTACACCGAGCGAACCTATCGTCTGTTTTTGCTGCTATACAGATAGAACTCCTGGAGCAGTACACCAGTGCTTCTGCCGCCGGAAGAGTCGATCAACCACCGCTGGGAACACGCAAGTTTTTGTATTTTTTTGTTGAATTCTTATTTTCGTTATTTTTATTTAATAATTGGCATTGTATTTGCTCCGGTATTTAATGACATTTAGTAATTAAGTAGAATATCAGCTTACTTGACGTAAATTTATAGTAAATTTTCTCAGTTTTGCTTAACTAGATATCTATTATTTTTTTTGTTACTCAGTAACTTATATTATGTGAGCGGGATACTAGGGTATCGGATTTTATTACTTTATATATTATGATCATAATTATTATTTTCTGCATAAGGGTTTTTGCCTGAGCTCAAGCAACGCCACAGTTATAAATATATATTACCTGCCTACGTTTGCCCCTTACTGTCTTAATGACGAGACGTTATTGTTGCAACAGTAGTAGTGTTAAATCCTTAGAGTTCCGCAAGGTAAACCTTTACTTAAATGTGTGATTTGTAGTATGGTGTTAATATCTTATCATTAGTTTTGCTTTAATGATTCCATTTACGTTTTTTTTTACTCTTTATTGGTAAAAAGAATCTCCTCACTGTAATCAATAATTTTACATAAATTTTGGGAATGATATTAAATTAACTTTAAGATTAGTGAGACTTTGTTTTTTTTGTCTTGATACGACTTTTTACTGGCCTATTGTTAAATTGGTGGCCAGTATAACTACGGTTAGGTGCTTGGGGTCAATTTAACTGGCGCCCATTTAAACATCGAAATAATTTTAGCTTAACTCGAGAACGGACCACTCCCGTCTCCACTTGAGTCTAGCCGCGAGCCCTAAAATTTTAGACATCGATTTGTCGCGTTACAAGTTCTCAAGTATTTTCAGTAAGAAAAGAAGCATTTTCATAGCCTTTTAGCTGAATACGATCCTGATGATTTTATTTTATCAAATCGAAGGATAGCTGTATCTGTATCTGTAGAGTAGGGAGGGGGAGTGTAGGCTCACAGCACTTTAGCCACATGTGACCCATTGTACATCATACCGAGGAGTTGTCCTCCTAGGCCATCGTCCATCCTGTCCTTCTCAGGAAGGTGGACAGGTCACTAGTAGACATCTCCTTTATATCGGCAGGTGTAGGCCTAGACTCACCGAACACACACTCTCTTATTGACGATAACTCCGGACACTCGCATAAGACATGCCTGACAGTTTCATCTTCCTGTTCACACATCCTGCAAAGAGATGTGTCCACTAGCCCCATAGTATGGAGGTGTTTTCTCAGTTGACAGTGAACAGTCAAACATCCTACTGTTAAACGAAGGTTTTTCCTGGTCATCCAGCGGCTTCCCTGGCTAAAGAATCGGCAATGCCATTTCCTTTACTCCTGTCGTGCCCTTTAACACACCTCAGGATAATATTTTTATCTGTCGAGGCGTCAGCTAAATCTTGGTGGCATTCTTGTACTAGCTTCGATATAACACATTGTCTGTTCAAGGCTAATAGGGCTTGTTCACTATCAGTGCAGATTGTCATTTTTTGCCAGAAATTCCTCTTCTGGTTTGTTCTTTTGTGGCAATTGAGATACCAGCCAGTTTTGTTTGAACCACGCTGGTATTGTTTCCCATTCCCCACTTAATCTTTAGGCTTAGTGCTCTCGAGTAAGCTCCACATCCTGAGCCTTCTCTCATTTTTGAACCATCTGTATATATGCGTATTGCATTTGCAGCATCTGGCTCTGTGTTCTGTTTTATTTGTATTTTGCAGGGTTTGTTGAACAAAAACCTGGGTTCAATTGCATCATTGGCTGCCTGCAGCAGAGGTAGCTTAGTAAGCGCTTCCTGCCATAGGCTTAACCTCAATTGGCCCACTCCTACTTCGGAGTTTTACACCAGCCGTGCGCAATCGTACCATGGCCATTAACGCAACCTCCCTGACGCACAGGTCCAGAGGGGTCAGACCAGTAATTAGTTCCATTGCTGCGGTTGGTGTTGTTCTCATGGCTCCTATGATGTTCAACCAAGCTATTCGCTGTATTTGATATAATTTTTGGATGGCCGTTGCTTGTAGAACCTTCGGTTCCCATATTATTGCTCCATACGTTAACATGGGTCTTATTATTGCAGTGTCGATCCAGGTGACCACACGGAGTGACAGACCCCATGTGCGTCCCACTGTTCTCCGACACTGCTCATATGCTCTTTTTGCTCTGCTGTGTAGATGAGAGTTCCATGTTAGTTTCCTGTCGAGGGTAATATAATAAAATACCTTGGATTTCACATCTTCCGAGAAGTTTAGTTTGCTTTTGAAGATTTTGGGAGGGTTTAACCCTATAAACTTCTTTTTCTAGTGAAAAGGACCATCTCAGTCTTTCTGGGATTGATTGACAGTGAGTGTTCCTTACACCACGTTTCAGTTGATTTAAGCCCATCCTGCGCTCTATCGCACAGTGTGTTCACAAATTTGCCAGTCTGCAAGATAACTACGTCATCTGCGTATGCAATTGTGTAGAATCCATTGTTGTTGAGGTGATTAATCAAGGTGTCTAGGACTATGTTCCACAGAAGGGGTGATAAGACTCCTCCTTGTGGACCAGTCCTCCTACTGTGATGTCTTCTACATTGATACTTATTGCTCTACTAGAGAGCAAGTATCCATTCTCCTACTACCAGAGGTACATTCCTGGAGTTGAGTTGCTGGGTAATTGTTGGAAAGGTTGTTTTATCAAACGCTCCCTCGATATCTATGAATATACCCAGGGTGAATTCTTTGTTGTCCAATGATCTTCTGCCAACCACTCGGTGAAGGGCCGAATCAGTGGACCTTCCCGGAGTATATGCATGCTGATTTGGATGAAGTGGGTTGTGAACTAGCACTTCATCTCTTATATACCGCTCGCATAACCTCTCCATTTTTTTTGAAAAGAACGATGTGAGACTAATTGGTCGGAATGCTTTTGGTAAGGTGTAGTCCATTCTACCTGGTTTGGTTATAAATACCACTCGTACTTCTCTCCACCCACTGGGAATATACTTCAGAGCTATGGAGGCTCTGAAAATTCTAACCAGGTGTGGCATAAGAATATCCATTCCCCATTAAAGTAGGGCTGGTCTTATTCCGTCAGGTCCTGGTGACTTGAAGGTGAAAAGCCCGATATGGCCCACCTTATCTTGTCCTCATCAATTACTGCACTAGCAGATTGCCAGTCGTATTGTGAGGGTGTTGTTGGTACTTCCGTCCAGTTTGACGTTCTATGGAAGACAGAACCTGGGAAGTGAATTTCCATAAGAATTTCAGCGCTCTCTTGGAGGTTGGTGGCCTTGTCAGGATGCCGATACTCTTATAGTGGTCGTTTGAGAGTGCCTTCTGTAGCCTAGAAATTTGTGGGAAGTCTTCGACTGCCTCACAATAGGCTCTCCAGGCTTCTCTTTGCTTTTGTCTGCAGACTTTTTTGAACTCTTTGAGGTTGGCTTTATATATTCCCCTGTCCTCTTTGAGTTTTGTTCGTTTTGCCTTGTTAAAGGTCGTTCTCGCTGTCTTTCTGAGGTGTTCCAGTTCAGGGCACCACCAGGTATTGGTCGTGCCACATGTCTGAACCTTCCTCATTGGACAGGATGTCTATTTCGTTTTGGATAGATACTGTGTACCTTTCCAGTTCCTTATTATTGCTAGGAGTCAGGACCTCTGTTTCTCTCAGAGCACCTTTTAAGAGTCGATTTTAGAGAGCTACATCCGTCCTCTTCGGGTCACGGGATTTTACAGTGGTCCTGGATAGCTATATATGTCAAAATAGCAAATAAAATAAACGACATACCCAAATCCTGGGTATACGTCACAAACGATGACGCACACCAAGGAAGCTATTGAGTGTACCATACACTAACTTTAAAACAACTCCACCATTGTAAGCGGGAGATCTATTGCATGTGAACCCATTATATAATTTGAATACTAACTTGGTACTTTTTTTTTCAGGTAGGCGAATTTTGGGAAACATCTGTAAGTTAATTTTTTTTTCCAAATAATAAGAAGTATTCCAAATACTCGGAAATAAAGACTCTAGTGCGTAAAAAATAATCCAAAAAGTATTATTACAGTCCCGTGCACCTAATATTGTCGTATTGTCGTAATAAAAAATATTTTCCAAAGACACTGACGGTTCACCTAAGAAGCAACAATTACTTCCCGGGATACAGGCCCGACGGATATTGAATTACACTTCAAATCAATCTAATCCTGATAATGAGGAAATCCCTAAAAGCACAATCAATACATGTCTTCCAATAACGGAAGTGTAAAAGTTGTGACAGTAGCGACATCCTCAGCTCCAACCGCAAACCAAAACTCGAAAAAGCTACAAGCTTTGTTGTCCCTTCTCCAAACCAGAATGGTTGGTGTTGAATATCTTGTAGATATACCAAACCCATTTGACTTTGAGTGTAATTCAATATCCGTCGGAGCCTATAGCCCGGGAAGTAGTTGTTGCTTCTTAGTTGAACGGTTAGTGTCTTTGAATAATATTTTCCAAAACTTTATTAAGCGGTAGAATGATTATTATTGTGCGATATCTATTGAAAATAATCACTTGATACTTTTGTTACATGAATCATTTATTCAATACTTAAAAGCAAATTAAGTAATACAAAGCGTTATCTAGCGATTTGTGTTTCTGACAGGAAATTTCCAAAAATGACAACTTCCGCTTTTCCGTAACACGAACACATGTAATTAAGAATTTTCAATCCATCAGATTGGGTAACTTTACACTTTGATTTAATAATAAATTCAAAACTCCATTGCGTGTTTAATATAAACGAACATCACTGTAACACATGTTTAGATTAAATTTAATTTAGAATGCAAATGTGCTTGCTTACTTATGTGACTTCTACTGGCCACTAATACCATATTAAAATTAGAGCTTGAATGAAAATGGCCATATTCTGTGGTCTGAAGACCAAAAAATTGTTAGTAGTCAGTCTCGTTATATTCCTATATTTTGTCTCTTTTATAAATATTAATAAAATCCGATGATACAGAACTAGAAAAAAATTCACAGCTTACAGTATTTTATATATGGAAATGTTTGAAAACACTGTGAAGTATTCCAAGTTTACTTAAACATCTGTTTAATAGATTAGTTTCATAACAAAATAGGGTCGTTTTTAATTCGGATCCTCCACTAATATCAGTTTATCACTTCAACGTTAAGGCAAGACGTATCCAACATCCAGGTAACTGTTCTCTAGAGCTCAAAACTGTTGCACCCTTTTATTTCATTTCGATCATCTGATGTACCATATTCGTTCTTTGAAATTGAATCTATTTTGAAAAAACATTCCTTCAATTTTGTTTCCGACGTTATTTTCCAATGTCTATTTAAGATCTTTGAACCGACGCTGTTTATCAATAATGTAGTAGGTTTTGTGTAGTGATGTGTCAGTCACCCTCAGTGTTCCAGACCTGTTAATTCTATAGAGTATATCAGAATAAAAGCTTTCAGTATTTTTTCCTGCCTTACTCTTCGGAACACAGACAATAACTGAGCGAAACAATATCCATTAGGTACATAACCTTTTAATTTACAACGTTGATGAATAGGCTTTTAATGTCTGCTTCAAGCAAGAAAAGTAAAGATTTAAATATTGGCGAGAGCTTCTCGTATTTTTCCAACAAAAAAAAGGTTAGTGAATGAATTTCAACAAAAAGTATATTTTTTGTTATTCATTGTCTGATGAAACGAATTTTTACAAATTTATATTGGATGTACTAGCTGAAAAATATTTGTTAAGCCTAAAAGTATGATATCGAAAGTACAAGAAGATAAATTGTTCGAGAAATTATCTGAAAGCTCACTTTCTGGTTTAGAAGACATTAAATCGGAAGTAAAACAACATTCAACATCTTCTGGACTCGAGTAGATTAATCCAAATGCATGTTTTATATGATAATCTCTGCAGTATATATTTTCATGAGACAAATTCACAGCAGTCTAATTAATTGGTTTGATGCTGACTGTAATGAATCTAAAAGGCAAGTGAAAAATTCATCGATAACATGCAAAGAAACAAGGATTCTTCGAATCATAAGAGACAACTTATATTTCCAACAAAAAGGAATTTAAGCAATCCATTTTGAAAAGGAAAAATAGTTACGAGAATAATATTGTAATTGATCTTTATAACAAGAAAAATCAATCGGGGTTCTGGAAAACCCTGAGCTTATTTAGACGTAAAAATAAAATTTGCCCTTCAGTAGAGTATGATCTATATTTTTTTGTGAATTGAATCTGACATTTAAAATTTAAATTGAGATCTTCCGACTATACCTAAGGTAAGCAATTGTATTTATATTCAAGCATTGAATATTTTTAGGAAACTATGATGTTATTTCAGATTATTCTAATTAAAACATAAAAGTTTAATAGTTAGTAAGTAAGTAAGTAAAGAAAACTACTATTAAACTTCTGTATTTTGATAAAATTGTTGCTAGTAGAAAAACTATTGTATGTAATTCGTGTGTGAAGGCCTTTTTTCGACTGATGTGATTGTCACAATATTCACATTCGTCAAAACACACTTGTTACATAAATAACTATTATTTTTACCGAATCACAATTCGGATTTCGAAAGAATAGGGGGTGTTTCGATAATATTTTAATTTTGACTTACGTTTTACAATAATTAACTTTCAGGCTTCCTCGTAGAAAAGTATATACTGTTTTTGTAGATTTTCGTAGAGCATTGGACAGTATAGATAGACCATGCACTTCTTTGGTTGAAACTACATAAGTTCGGAGTTAGTACTAAGTAAATCGGAGTATTACAACACTTAGAAGACAACTACATTTTCAATTAGCAGATCTATACACTGTG
>CAJUYI010000556.1:0-36382 GCA_910591695.1 Galerucella pusilla | reverse complement strand
AAACGCCATCTGGTGAAAAAGTTAGATAGCGGTTGAGAGTTTTGTACAGGAATCCCTATGTCGCATTTTATAAATAGCACAGTGTATAGCAAAAAATATAATATGTCTGAGGGTTTCCTTGAGGTGAATCGCTGAGTCCATTGTTTTTCCCTATTCTTATCTCTGATATTGAAAAACTCATACGAGATTAATATCGATGGCAAGAATGATGTCCATGCTTAAATACGCAAATCCTGGGTGACTCACCAATGGACATAGAACGTAATCAAAGAATACTCGAAACTCACTGTTCTGACAATAAAGTTACAGATAACGCTGATAAAACAAAAGCATCAATATTTGCAAGAGGATGGCACAACATAATTCAAATCAAAATATTCGTTACAATGGTGTAAAATTAAAAATATTTAATCAGTTTACGTATCTAGGTGTCGATAATTCCTCCACCCACTTTTCAATTTTTTTTACAAAAAGAAACGAAAGCCATTCACAACGAGTAACCCTTTATTGCGTGTGCTTTTCACTACCGAAGTTGACATTTCAAAATCATGCATACGCCTCTCTGCTTCAACGATTTATGGGAAAGTAAAGCAAATAGCAAATATATTTGTTATCTATTATATACCACCAGCAAATATTGGGAAAAATGTATGTGAATGATTCAGGTAGTAAATACTCCTAGTGTCGGAAATTTATAGTAGATTATCGGTCCCTTTTGATTAAACACGCGAAGGAATGTTTTTGGTGTTTAAATTACGCCCGCCGAATATAAATGAATAAAAAAATTGTGAATTTCGGAAATTCTGGAAGATGTATACAATTTAAGTTTCCGGTTTCTTATAAGCGGATCATACGAAATAAATTTAAAGGAGCGTTGAAAACATTGGCGTCCATAATATTTTTTCTCAAGTGCATTATTCAAATATCATCGTCCCACATCAATAATGACTCACCATATAAATTCTCTGCTTATTAACCCATCTACTATAACCGAAAATTTAGAAAAGTTTTAATATTCAGATCTTGGCTTCTTTAATCTCAGGAATTGGTAGACTTGCTTAAAGTAACTATCCTCACGCCTTTCCGTAGTGCAAAGGAAAAGCTGGTTCAGTCAGACCACTACTTGATGGTGAAAAAATCTTTGGATTCATTCTTTCGTTTAGGTTGTGCTCGACACCTGAGCTAAATCATATCTCATTTGATCTGCTTCCATTTCAAAAGCTTCGTATCTTCTTAATAGGCCACTATTTGTGATGGTTGTATTATTTCCCCCCTTAACCGCTTCCGCCTAAGTCATAAGATGGTAGAACCAAAATGAGTGAGTGTCTCATCATAAAGTTCAGATTCTTTGCATAGGTACACTAACTTTTCTCATTTTATGCTGATGTTTCCTCAGGGCACAGTGTACAGTGATCAGGTTGGTTAAAGTCTTCAAATGTCTTTCACAAAGTCTCAACAGCCTGGTTGAAAGGTTTTTCTCCACCTTGTTCAGTTAACTCTTTTTCTGGAACTGACCCTGTGTTAACCTTCATTTGAATTGGTGCTCCGTATGTAGCCAATTCCCAGGAATCTGCGGATGTGACAGAGTGTGAACTACTCCAGGAAACAACAGAATGATCTCTATGAAGCTTCTGAGACAAACAAGTCTAGCAGACAAAACAATTCTGACCAAAGCAAATAACCGGTGCCAAAATAACCGGTTCATTTGAGCTTGTCTTTGGAGAAAACGTGACAACATTTTTCGCACGCAAGTTATGAACTATTTAATCTTAGGATTATGTTTCCAATTTTGTTCTCATTTTATCAAACATTGCGTTCATAACTCTTACCTGAAGGTAACTAATATACTTTTTAGTTTTTATCTAATTATTTTATGTCCAAGTAAATTATATTTTTTCCATTCTTTGGCTGCTCGCGAAAAAAATATTTTGCCTAGCACGTGCTTGCGGTATCTTTTCAGCACGCATGTCTCAACCCCGCTTGTATCTTTCGGACAAATGCGGAGAAGTATCACAAGCTATTCCATATTGATATATCTGTAATCTGCTGAAATGTGGTATTTACTTTGTTGTTTTGTTTTTTTCTTTAAAACATTAACTTGTATTCGATGTGTTTCTGAAATAATAATTCAAACGCCCAATAGAAACGCCACTGACTATGAAAGCTTCCATCGTAGCTGCTTTTCACGAAGAAAGGAGAGATAGAATTATTGTTAGTGATAATTGCATGCCGATTAATCAATTTACTCCATGAAAAGAAGCAGTATACTTTCAAACTTTAATTATATTGATATAAGAAAACTCGCTTCTAAACCTTCTACGGAGTTGAGTGGAATTGCGCATAAACAAGTCTGCTGGCTTAAATTATTTCGACAATATTATGCAAAGACCAAAACTTACAATGAAAGAATAAACCATTCAAGAAATTTGTTTTTATTTCACGTCATCAGTAGAGCCTACTTCAAAGACATGATTTGGGAAGTGCAGATTAATTTTTTTCTAGATTTAGATACATGGAAAATTTCACATCTTCTGTATAGACCAATCAAATTTTTTTATTTTGTTGATGTCACCATGACGACAGTGATTTATCCTGGCAAGTTTTTCTTTGTGGAAATAAGCGGATAATTTTCTGTCAACGTTTGACATTTTATGATTTGATATTCATTGAAATATTTTAAAATGGATTCTATAAAAATACTGAGTGAATACAGAAATGAATATAAGCAATATGATTTGATTACTGGATGCTGAAATAAACTTCATTGGAAAGAATATTATGCCTTACATTTAGCTAAAATCACCGAAAATATGGATTTAAATTTTTTGTTTGAAACTAAGATGGGAGGTATATGAACACAAAATTCCGGATATTATATATTTTTTCCACCTCACGTAAATTTAAGTAATATAAATGTGTTACTGAAGGATAAGATGAACTTCATTGGAAATAATGTTATGCCTCACATTTTATTTTAAAATTATTATAATAAAATTCTAGTGGAAGCTGCTCCGCTGTAAAGTTCCACATAACCTTCTTCATAATCCTCTCCATTTTTTTCTCATATTAGGGGCCTAGTCTTCTAAAATTTCAGCTAATTGTACTAGGAGTATCACAGGTGAACATTTTCTATAAGTACGAAGTAAGCAAAAAGTATTTAAAATAGTATATTGAAGTATAAGTGGATATTGAGGTCTTTAAAGCAAGCAAGTGTTTTGAAGACCAGTTATCCACGAATACTTTACGCTATTTTTTTTCATTGGTGCACTTTGAAATTATATATCTCCATGATCTATAACTACTACAACAACAAGAAATGGAAATCATAGATGGAAATAAGAACTAAATGTCAAATGGTTGAATTCGTGACGTATATGATGTATACCTTGCGTTGTCATGGAAATGAGAAAAACATAAACTAATTTGTATTTTGATGGAGTTCTGTGAATGTCAATGCCAATTCAAATACCATTTCCTAAGATTTGAAAAATCGAAATATTAATATTTGAAACAATACCAACGGCACTTTCCATTTTAATTTATAAATTTGACATTGTTAAATATTGTTCGAATAAAAGTTTTGACGTTACAAACTACTCCTGTCAGATCAATAATAAAAAAAATTGTCATTTGGACATGATTTAAACCATAGATTTAGACTTCGTTTCTCGAGTTGTTGATGTTGCCACGGTAACTTTAAAACACGCGCGTGTTTTACAGTTCGATTTAAACACGCTGAGGCGTGCTTTAAATAGGTAAAATGGTTCACCAATAAAACAATAAGTTTTTGTACCTTCTTTCCCCTTCCGGGAATAACAATGCTTCAGGTAGATAGATAGATCATAAATATTTACATAATTAAAAAATAAAGAAGATAATATCGACCATCCAAAGAAGGGTTTTTTGCTTACCTTGTTCGATGTATTCCCTTCGGGTTGTGGACTGTATGTTACGCTATGTTACGCTATCACGTTTGTTGCTTGCAGTACTTTTAACTGCTCTATTGGATAGCTGCTAATAATAGTTCCATCAAAAATTGGTTCTGGCTTGGGATACTCCAATTTTGATGCAAAAACCGCGGTAAAAGGAATTGATATCAAATAAATAGAATTAAATTAAATGGCAAACGGTCGAACATTGGTGTATCAAAATGAAATGTGTGGGGATATTGAAAATAAATGAAAAAAAAAATTTAATTATTGTATACTATTGAGAAATGGATTATAAAATTAACTAAACCAAAATTGACGGAGAGCGTTAACAGAGTGGTTTAATAAATTCAATATTTTTTGGAGATTACGCTACACTTGATTACTCGGGGACATATATTTTAGTGAAAAATAAATTATTCAATTAATAATTGTCGATTCTCATGATCATATAATTAGATATAATTTCACCAAAACACTTTTAAGTTAGAATTTCATGACTCATGATATTTGGAGTTGTAAATGTTTTGGTTTAATACGATTATTGTTGGTTAATTTATCGATAAAAGCGTGGAAAATGGAATTCATCCCGTCTGGCTTCTACACACTGTATAATAAAGTGAGCTTATGACCTTTGGCAAAATTACAACAACCCGACTACTCTCATATTAATGTTTGATTACATTCGTAAAACTAATCGAATATCCAGATTCCACAGTTTGTTGACGTTTACGCTCAACTTCAGCTCGAATCAGTGATGTTTAGGACTTTTTTAGAAAGTTTTATTGTGGCAATTAATAACTCCCATTGTATTTCATCAATAATGGCTGGCAGTCGTTAAATTTAATGAAAACTACCTTGCTAAGCAGCAAGTCAAAAATTATTACACAATATTTTCCAAGTTGTGGCAGTACTTTATATTCTTCAGTAGAGAGAAAAATAATTCAAACTCTGAGAAAAAGTCTATTTAAATCAAAATATCGCCATAAGAATCTTACGAATCAAGGACGTGAGTAGTTAGCGCTTATCAAAAAAAGATGGAAATCTCCGGCAATAATAGTGGAAGTTGTATTGCAACGGCAACAACAGGAACGCTAAGGCTAAACTTAGACGAACCACAGCGACGCGACTAGTTTGTGTTTCTGTTGCCGTTATCTGTCGTTGTGGTTCGTCTAGGTTTAGCCTTTATTGCATTTTTAATATAACCACGTGATTGTTAGTGGGCGGAGGTCGTTCAGACGAACTACTTCTTGTAGTTGATCTCAGCGACGGTCGCTACCTGTGGACGGTATCACCCACAAAATTGTCGTTGTTGGTGGTTCAATTCAAAACACATGGACGACAGACCGCCTTCGCAATGCGATAACTGGCCACTCCTCGTTTCTCCATACTGAAACTGATGAACACTACCGAACATCATTGTCGTTAATTGAAGTCGTCTGAGCTTAGCCACAACCTCATTTATGAAGTTGTCGTGACACGTCGCTGTGGTCCATCTGAGCTCAGCTTAAGTCCTATATGAACGCGGGCGCTGCGTTGCGGGGTATAAAAAACGAGTATGGCATTAATATGTCCATCGTAAGCACATATGGCACGTTAAATTCGCTCGGAGTTAGATCGACGCAATGCACGCATTGCTTTAAATTAAAACATGTTTTACTATCACCTCAGTTTTTGTCCGGTTTCCGCAATCGAAACATTTGTTTGTGGAGTTCAAAGGCGAAATATTTTGTGTAATGGGAACATTTTTATAGATCATATGAGTCTTATTTCCATAAACATGTCTCTTTTTGAATTTCCGTGATAATTTTCGTTTCAATAAACTGCAAGTGAAATACCTACTGTAATTTGCCACCTTGTTTTGCGGACAGCGTCCAAATTTTGTGCTACAACAAAGCAAATTATTGAAAGAGTCATTTTTAACTCACGCTTATCATCCATTAGTTTCACTTGGATTTGTTTGCCATACTGTTTTCGGATGATAATGGAATGCATCCATCAAGTACACGGCATGCATGCTTATTGTTCTAGTTTCGTGAAATCTAAGATTTTGAATGTTCTATCGCCGATTATCCAGCTCAACTTCCAAATAATAGCCTCATTCATTCATTCATACGTTTGGGTTGGGCCCAACAGCCCATGCATTTGAACTGAATCTTTGTACCATTACCAATGTTATCTACCTACTTCCATTTCAGAAGCTTCGTGTCTTCTATATAGGCAACCAGTTTATCTGGAGGGATCTTCAGTAGTTGTGATGGTTGTGTTATTTCCACTCCAAAGTGCTTCTCTCTGAGTCTTTGTAAGTTCTCACAGAAGCAGTGTATGTGAGTAGGTGTTTCATCGTGGAGTTCACATTTTCTGCACATAGGTTCACTAACTTCGCCCATCCTGTGCAAATGCTTCATTAGGGTACAGTGTCCAGTCACCGGATCGATATCTATCTTCAAATTTATTTTACCAGTTTCAGCAGCCTGAACGAGAATTCCAAGTCAAACTTATTCAGTAGACTCATAGTATGGAGGAGTCCTTTTGTCAGCCTCCATTTGAGTCGGTGTTCCTCAACTAGCCTGCTCCCAACTTCCCGTCTTATGCCTCTAGCTTATTCCTTACATGAACCTTGATGGTGTGGAAACGGCAACCTTTCGAAATGTGAAGCCTCATGTGTCAAAAGCTACCGGTCTATTATCACTCCAGCGAATTCATTCTGGAATAATTGTCAATCAAAATTCAAGAGATTGACATGTTAATTCGTCATAAAGCATTATACTAATGGAGTGTACCCGTATAAGCTTTCTCTTAAACTCATTATTTCGTTAACAATGTGACAATAGTACCCATCTGATGTGCGCGTCACATATTTGTCTCTAACAATGGACCACAAACTTGTTAAAACGTAGATAAAAGACCAAGTTTTATGTGTACTATTGATTACTGGATGAACTTCGTTTATTAAATTCCTGTGTTCAAAATTCTCACAAACTTGTTGACGTGTGTCAAACAAGTTACAGAAAAATATTTTTTTCATTTAAAAACAGACTGGAAAATACAAAGGGCAAAATATTTCTCTCTTGAAAAACACAAACGGATAAATAAAAAGACCCAACGCTGTTTTGTTTGATCAACACCGCATTTAAATCATTCTGCTAACGAAATATTTTATTCACAAAATGCCACCCAAAAGAACAGGACAATAATAAATAACTTTAGTGTTATTCTGAAAAGATGTTCGTTTTTCGACTATAAAATAAAGTGAATCCGGAAGAAGCATTTTCTATTTCGAGTATATATGTGATACACTTGGGTGAAATTTTTTATTGAAAATGTGTGACCGCTGACAGGAATCGGAATTTATTGGTACCGTAAAAACCGAAGGAAATTCGAATGGAATAGCATGGAATATGAATACTCGATAGAAAATGGGTTGGAATAAAATTGTTATAAAAAAAATTGGATTATATTTTTGATTGATAACTCAACACTCGCATTTAGCGGAAAATTTCTTTAGATCAATTATGGAGAAGCGAGATGATATTTTCATTCGAAATATACAGGCTGTAACAAAAACATTAATCTTAAGTTATACCACTCAATCTGAGAT
This sequence comes from Galerucella pusilla, assembly GCA_910591695.1. NCBI lineage: Eukaryota > Metazoa > Arthropoda > Insecta > Coleoptera > Chrysomelidae > Galerucella > Galerucella pusilla. The sequence goes on along the minus strand of CAJUYI010000556.1, from coordinate 28,852 downwards.
AGGAGTGTTTGGGCCAGGAACCAAACACTCTGAAAGCTTGGGAAAAACCCCAAGTATCTTTTGCGCGGAAATTCACGCCTTAAGGAACTGCGCCCAACTCAATATTGATAAAGGATACAGGAGGCAACGGATTATCATAATGTCGGATATTCAAACAGCTATTAAAGTGCTGCGCTCTTGTGTAATTAAACAAAAATGGTGTGGGAATGCCTAACCAACTAGGCGAGAACAATATAGTCCTGACTGTGGATTCCAGGATACACTGGAATAGAAGGAGATGCAATAGCAAAGAAGGGAACTGAAATACCCTTTTTTGTGGAATCATCTCCAATGTAATATCGGAAGAAATAGGTAAACCGAGGGAAAGAGAAGATCTGACCATTGGAAATATCTAGTAGGGCCTAGACAAACAAATATTCTTTTGGGTGACTACAACAGGAATCCTAACGGAACATTGTCGCCTGGATGGAAACCTGAAAAAGCTTAAAATAGTGGAGGAAGAAAAATGTAGATTCTGTGGCATGGAAGAAGAAACCTCCATCCACATACTCTCTAATTGCACAGCACTTCAGAATCCTGCATAGCACGTGGGAGACTACTGGGTAAAGGAAGAACATTCACCTAGGATTAGTCTTTGAGGTTGTCACTCCAAAATACATAGGTACATACATACCACTCAATATCGGGTCAAAAATAGGCTGATCACTTATACTTCGTTCCGAGATGTTTTGTTTCGATTTATTCCAACAGCAGGTAGTCGTTAAACCGATAACAATAGCACTCGTTTTTTCGAACATCGAAAATATAATGCCTAATATAAATTAGTTACGATAAAAAGACGATGGCGACGGCACAATTTTGTGATGTTTTCTCCTCATCCAAAGTGAGTCAGTGAATATCAGTGTACATTCAGAGTACAGTCTCGCCTGTACTACGTAATGAATAAATGAAATGTTTATAACTAAAAAGCTTGTATAATAGTCTTAAATTTATTTAATATGAGTATATTTATAAGAGAAGTGTGAGTGAAACAGTAACCATTCATTATCTCAATTAACATTTGATTATCTTACATTACACGCAATACACATTGTTATAATAAAATGTAGACTCAATTTTTTTTTATTTATCGAAGTTTTCTACAACTGAAGTGACTAGTCCAAAGAAATAGTCTTTACTTTTTTTTGTTCATATATTAAAGATTCTGTGGGACAATTACGTTCAGTTACTATCTACCCGATTTTATATTCTATTTCGAGATTCACGTAGAAATGTTTTCCTTAAATATAATCCATGGTAATAATAATATCAATAATAACATGTGAATACACATATTATTTCAAATAGGTGAATACAATATAAACAGTGTCTGCGTGGTCTATATTCGGCGTCTTTTCACAAATAGACAGTAATATATATTTTTCTCCATAAACTACTCACTTCACTCCTTTCTGATTTTATGACTTTAGAAATGTAACTTAACCTGACCCTGTGTAGTACAAAATATTTTTTAAATCTGGCCATTATTAAACTTTATATTTTTTATTTGAAACATATTTTGCCAACACCTGCCAATTAGATGTAATGAATCCATGCTGTATGTTAAATTTGGTTTTTGTAAAATTTGGTAAATGATTCACAAAACAAAAATATAATGTATGTTTTAGTACATAAATTTCAGCGACTACTGATCTGTTAAGTACTGTCTACAGTACAATGAGGGATTTATGGCCAGATGCCGAGTTAACGAAATATTGTGAAACCTTCTTCACAAAAAGTAATTGATCAAAATTACAAAATATTGGATTTTATGAGACTAATGAATCACCCTTTATAAATGTTTGGAGTATAATTCAACTATAATTCAAATTCCAGGTAACCTAAATACTCACTGCGGTTTAAAATTGAGCTTTTTGAGCAAATAAACTCTTAGTTTTAATTTCTCTTTGTTATGCCTGTTTTCTGTCAAAGTTGTAAATAAGCGAGCAATTCCATTTGTGCCCATCTCACGAATCTAGTTATTTTCCTAAGAGCGCTTTGAATTTCTAAAAGAGGCGAGCTAATTAGATTTTTCTTTCCTACCACGTGTATTTATTTATTTCTCTTGAAATCACCGCAGTAGTTCACTTTTGGTTTATCAAGGAAAAAAAACAATCCAAAATGTTAATTTAAATAAGCAATAAACCAACTGGTGGGTAAACACAAAAAATACTCAAAGCCAATATGCGAATTACCAGATCTATCTCAGTTATTGTCAAATCGTATTGTTCAACAGCAATAATCATCATAATCATTCCAATTTTTATGGTTTGTGAATACAAACAACAATAATACTGGGTGATTCATTAATGTGATAAATCTCAGTAGGTCTTTTATAAAAATTGTAGGCATCTTCAAGCCCCATATTTCAAAATAAATTACAATTCCACGTCAAACCAGGTGCCAGATCAAAGATTGCTTACCTACTTCAAAACTGGAATCTGCTTCACTTCACTTCACTTCACAAAAATATACGGTTGTGATCTGTTAAGCGAGTTATACACCTGTTTTCAGGGATATTAATTAAAAGTATCTTTTCGATAACGATCCCGTCACGGCAACCTCTTAGTTAGGTTGATTGCTTGGCTCGGCACCATCAGTCAGAGGATTCGAGTCCTCGGTACCTTAGCCTTTAGGCTCTTTGTGTTCTTGGTGTGACGTTTATGTGAAGAAACCAGTAGCCCTTATTAGGCTCAACAGTCTTTTCACTAGGAGTATTCCTTTGGATAATCTAGTGCTAGTAGTCTATATCTCCAATGAGATAATGCATCACAATCGAAGATAATTCAAGAGGCCATTTCCTCCTCTTCCATGCACAACCGACAGATTGGTCCCTCCTTATTAATACCGATTTTATGCATATTCTTCCTCAGGGTACAGTAACTGGTGAGTAAACCTGACAATTTTCTTATGTGACCTCTGCTGAGGTTTGATATTTCGTTAGTATAAGCGTCTCCGAGGATTTTCTTTGTTTGCTGTGTTCCTGTTTTTGCACGTATCTCCAGTACGACTAATGACTAATGTTTAGTTTGAATCCACGCAGAGTACAACCACGTGCAACAGTGTTATAAAATTGTGCCACTGTGTCAATTGATAACAATTAATGAATTTATTTCCAAAAAAAAGAAACGGAAAAAATGCAACTTTAACGTCCTCCACTTTTTTCCGCAGCAATATTTTAATAAAGCATATCAACAAATTTTAATCCAAACAATTTCTCTCTAGCCTATGTCTCAATATTTATGACTCACCCTGTATATAATTTTATCATGTATTCACCATGACTTTGGAAAGAGACAAGGGTGGATCTGGGACGGGAAACATTCACGATAAATCTGAAAAGAATCTGCAAGGTTTGACAGATGCTTCTTGAAGGATTCACCGGTTCTCAAAATGAAGCAAGGATTCTCATATTCATGACAATTGAGGGTCAATTGATGGAATATTTTCCGGAAAATAATCGGCTTCGCCAGAGAGTAACTTATAGCCACAAACGACGTTTATGTCATACTAGTTCATTATTGTGTTTTTATTGCTTAGTTACCAACTATCTAATGTTGTACCTCATGCCCGTGCAGGCATAAAGAGATAGCAGAAGTATCCAAGCAACACAGTTTCATCAAGATCTTTCACGTATTTTTTTTGCATCAATTCAAAATAATTTTTCGTATTCCATGTCGTAAGCTTCTTTAGACTTTAGATTTTCAGTTGCTTTTTTTTTCTTTTTCAATAATTTTTTCAGGAATTCCAAAATCTTCGTTCATTTTGACTTCTAACTTTGACACATAAAAATTATTATGATTTTATGACATTTGAGTTTTGTCAACATTCACCTAGCAACGATAGTGTCTACTTTGATAAAATGGCAATGTTATTTATTCAAACTAGATTTTTTTAAATACTGATTTGTATTGAAATTGGATTGCAATAACGAACTAGTATAACATAAAAAATTGTAAGTACCACGGGCATAAACAGATGTGTATACCTTCGGGCGACTTACAAACCCTCGGGCCAGAGAACCTCAGCCCTCAGTGCATAAACATCTATTTATACCCTTTGTATATAAAGAACTATTTTATACCGAGCTTAACCTATTGACAAACTAATAAAATAAAATAAAAACACTTGAGTAATACGATACCTTACTAATGTTCATAATAAACAGGAATTAAACAGGAAACAAAATCACTTACAGCTACATGCACGCAGCCATTTACACACCGCCGCAGGAGCAGCATAAATGGCTGCTGGCTTGGTACATCACATGTATTATAATAGTATATTACAATGATATTGTGTAATCAATTTTCCCCTAAAAGTTCTCCAACTGCGCTACACCGCACATTAAATTGCAGTATCTTCCAAAAATGTATAGTCCGAGAGCTGGCACCAATTTTTGGGTAGGTATTTGAGGCAAGCAGAAAACTTGTCAGATACCTCTCCTATTATATCCCAACTCGGGATTGTAGACCTGGCTGGTGAGTAGCGGGGCTAAATCAACCCCTACATTTTTAAAAATTCAATTTTTTTTCCCCAAAAATATATTTGAGGCACTACGCAATGTATATATGTTGCAGTGTAGTACTTAATCAATACGAAAAAAAATAAGCCAGATAATTTAATCGGGGTTTTAACATTGCCAGACGCGTGCAAAAATATTTTGCAAAAAATTATAAAAAATATTTTTGAGGCAACTTGAAATTTTAATGGAGTATTATTTATAACTGAAAAATAAGATTCCCAAAAGACAGATTAATTCGGTGGGGCTTTCTACCTGCCAGGTGATCAAACAAAAAATAATGAATAGGTACGAGCCTGTAGTGCTATAGACAAGCTGTAGTGTGAGAGAGAGTGCATAACGACAGCTGTCTTCGTTCTTGCTTGCCACGTTACTATTGGTCTGGCGAGGCCACGTGACTTACAATAACCCATGATGTTTCTAGTTAAAATTTCGGAGTAAAAAATATGAAATATTCGGATTTTGTACTAAAAGCATTTTGCATAAAAGGGATTGTATTGATTTATGGACGTTAAAGGGACATATTTTTTGTGATTTCTTTTTAATTTCCAGAAATTAGTTATTTTGACAATTTTAATTCGAATTTAAACGTAATAAATTGTTCAAATATTTGATATTTTCGCAAAAATATTTATTTTCTAAAGAGAATTAAAAAAAATTATTTTTTTAACAATTTTTGTTCCAAAAATTTTTTTACAGGATTCATATTATTACCCCTACATTCAAAACTGAAAATTGTTTTTTTTTCTCTGGCAGTATTCTAAATCAAAATTTATACGGAAATTTAAAAAAATTTTATCTTACAATTAATAAGGGTTACCTACGTATTAAAAAAATCAATAATTAACATAAAAAATCGCAGAACCAGGTTTATAAAAATATAATAATTCCCCAGTGGTACAATTATTTTAAGTATAAAAAAAATTAGAAACTAACTCTATTCATTTCACATCAGATATAAATTAACATTCTTCGTCTGTGGATTCTTCATTAGAAGTAACGAAATCTTCGGATTCATTTGTATCAGATTCGGCATCCTCTAAACCATCTGCGAAAAGAAATATATATTTATTTTTTCAATTATTCACAGAAATTTGAATGCAGCAGTTATTAAAAATAAACCATTTATTCTCAATTGCGGCATACACTCTCCGTCAAACCAGTGAAAATCTAGCGTATCCTCATTAAGTGTCCATCCATTTCTATTAGGTGTTAAGGAGTTGGGGAATCACAAATGTGCATTTATCCAAATGCTTTTTATGTATAGCGTTCTTAGAAGATGTTGTTTTAACTCAGCTTTGCATGGAGGTAGGGCAGAGGGATCACAATTTTTTAGTTTTTTCTTGAAAGGTTCATCTTCAGTGTCGGCCTTGTAAGTCGCACAAAATTTAAGGAATCGTGCTCCATTTATATTTGATGTACTTTTGAAACCATAAATTTCGCAAACGAATTGTTCTAAGACTGGCAAAATTTCATCACGCGAACCGGTAACATGAGCAACTCCAAGATCTGCTAATGATTTCTGATAATTTTTGTTTTTCATCAATATTTTGAAGGATTTGATGGATTATGAGCTCTCTCACACTACAGCTTATCTATAGCACTACAGGCTCGTACCTATTCATTATTTGTTTGATCACCTGGCAGGTAGAAAGCTCCACCGAAATGATCTGTCTTTTTGGGAATCTTATTTTTTAGTTATAAATAATACTCCATTAAAATTTCAAGTTGCCTCGAATACATTTTTTATAATTTTTTGCAAAATATTTTTGCACGCGTCTGGCAATGTTAAAACCCCGATTAAATTATCTGGCTTATTTTTTTTCGTATTCATTAAGTATTACACTGCAACATTATGTAAATTGCGTAGTGCCTCAAATATATTTTTGGGGAAAAAAATAAATTTTTAAAAATGTAGGGGTTGATTTAGTCCCGCTACTCACCAGCCAGGTCTACAATACCGAATTGGGATATAATAGGAGAGGTATCTGACAAGTTTTCAGCTTGCCTCAAATACCTACCAAAAAATTGGTGCTAGCTCTCCTACTAGTAGTTGAAATTGCATTCCCGCTGAAAACAGAATATTTTTCCCGTTTGATTGCAAAGTCATAAACAGCTTGCAGTTTTTCAAATGTACGCTAGTGTGGAAACAAAATGCCATACTGTTTCTTGGGAGATATAAAAGTTTTTAATTTCTTTCGCTTGCCTTGCGTCGAACTTTCCAAACTGAATATTTTGTAGTTTTTATTCCTTTAATGGTTTATTGTATCCTAAAGGTATATGTCTTGTGGAATCTGCATAAGTTTGTTCGCAGAAAGTTTTCCATTTGACTATGGTAGAGCGGAAGTTTAAACTCGGCAATTTCAACTCAGTGCAGTGACATGCTTTGAGAATAAATATTTTTATATAACATACGTTTTCCTCTCTACTTTTATTATAAATGAAAACGTTCCAAAAATAAAATAATCGAATAAAGATGTTGGATGCATGGAACTCTTTGTCTTTGAGATAACGTTTTTACTCAAATAAAGAACAATTTTGCATTGAACTATGAAAATGTCCCAACTTCGTCATCAAGTTGGTAGTTCTTGCTTCTCAGTTGAACGGTCACTGTTGTTAAAAAATATCTCTCAAAACTTATAAAGCGTTAGAATAATTAGATATTATTCTGGGATATCCAATTTAAAAGATTATTAATATTTATTGATATGCGAAATATTTCAGTTCTCCAGTAGAAAGAAGTTTTTCTTATACCTGCATATCCAAATAAACTGTGCAGTTATATTATTTTCATATTTTCGCAAGTCATATTCCAACACCAAAAATATTTTTCACTATCTGTCACTCGATTACTTTTTCGTTTAACTACAGAGTACACCATCTAACAAGAGACGAAAGCTTTGTCGGTTCCTTTGAAGTCGGACTAACACGATATTGAGCGGAAATACGTCGAGGCATTGACACATAAACTACCTGATACACTGAGAAAAGTAACACTACACTAAGAAAAATAGTAGTGTTGATGAACTTCCCTCCCAATTAGGTCTATAGAATATTATTTCAACTACTAACATAAGAACAACTTATTATTCATCTCATAAGTGTAATGAGAAGTAGCTCATTTTCAACCTTATTTTAAAATAATACACGGTGAACTGAGGAGAATGTACGGAAGTGACGGCTTGACATTGACTGATAAACTATTTAATTCACGCATGTGCACACAAATTTGCGATCACGAAAACTACTTTCTTTCGCCTCTTGTTAGATGGTATACTCTGTGGTTTGACGTCAATTTTTTTATTAAACGTCAGTGTATGTGGAGGGCTTTTGTTATTATTTTTGTACCTTTCGGTTTTTTCAGTAGGCGAAAAACAGTTGTGTATCACACATGCGGGAAACGCTTTAGCAGCCCTTAACCATCAGTTGCCAATGCTTCGCTACGCTCGCTTGTGCATGTAAAAGTAGTGGTTTGCTTAAGCTCATTTTCTACACAATATACTATAAACAGCCTTCGTTTTTTAGTGTTTTTCAGTGTAAAATGTCTGCCTCTTCATTCCCCTTGTGATCTGAGTGGCCTAGTACCCATCATATGGACAATATATTATAGCTTACTAGTTCTTGTAGCGTCTCCAAGTAGTCCCAAGCAAATTTGGAATTCATTCTCATAGAACTAATTGCTTTTATAGCCTCTTAACTGACGGAGTATAAGACAATAGTCTGCTCTTCAAACTCTTGTCTTAATAACTGTCCTGCACAGTGTTGCATTGCTACAACTTCTGCCTGGAATATCGTCACATGTTTTCCCAAGCTTAGCGAGACTCTTCTCTTTCGCTTGGCTATGTATGTACGAGGCTTGTTCAATTGAAACCCATCTTTGGTCCAGGAAACATTTATTGACAAGTAATTACAAATAACTACCACTACAATTGAGGCACATATCCCACTGTTTCACCAACCGATGTATACCCTGCTTATAGAATTCTTGTGGCTGCTGATGGAAGAATTCTTTCACAGCGTTTTGTACTTCTGCGTCCGACTGAAAACGGTTACCTTTTAACGCCTTTTTTAGTGGCCCAAAGATGTGAAAATCGCAGGGCGATAAGTCGGGACTATAGGGTGGATGCTCTAATATCCTCCATTTCTTTCGTTGCAGATTTTCTTTCACTACGTTGGCAACATGAGGCCGAGCATTATCACATTTGGACGGATTGCTAACAACAAACGCCATTTCAAAGTCACAATACTTAAAATCGCTGTCAAATATAAACGAAATAAACAGATCAGTGTGACGTTTGCATACACTACTAATGTTGGAAAACGTCAGTTGAATGATCACAATTGTTTCCAAGGCTAACCTGACCAAAGATGGGTTTCAATTGAACAAGCTGTGTATATAATATGCTCTCACACCTTCCTCGGTTTTTGGTCAGCATTAATTGGAGATTCTCCCTTCCGCGCATTTCTGCCTGGTATGAATTTTTTCCCGAAGCCATACTTGGAAATTATCTCGGCCGATGGCATTCCCATTGTGGGGTTGGTTTCCAGCTCGTTATACACCTTTTCGTGTAGCCTACTAATAAGTGCCTGCCCTCTGGCTAATATTAGTGATTGACCTGGCTTCGTCTTGTATGTAGACATGCAGTTGCGGCTAGTTCAACAATATTGTAAATGCTATTATAGGTCTGATGACTCTGGTATATAGCTATATGATCATTTTAGCCTCCATTTGTAGCCACCAGTTCTTCTGGCACATTCTTTTGCGTAGATTGCGGGATAAAGTACCTTTTTGCCGTTAGTTTGAATTTGATAATCAATTTTATTCAACGAAATATATTTCGATCAAAATTAATAACAAAATGTTCCTTTAAATATATATTTATATTTTTCAATAACACGCCACCTATGAATTTCAATATTTATTAAGTTTAAAGCGGCAAAACATAGTGATTGACTTTTACAAACGAATTAAGCCCGCTACTCACTATTCGTTAATGCCTCGTTTCGTCGCAGTACTTCACGAATTTTTGCTTAGTGAGTATGACTCGCTTCGCCGATGCGATTCGTTGTGCGGCGCTTCGCCTTGATGTCGGTATTTGGACGAATCATCAAAGGAAAAATTGAACGATGCGACGAAGTCGACGGAGCGACGAAGTTGACCCATTCGGTCTCCACGCGAATCATTCGTAAAAATCTCAACGTAACAACTAGTCTTTCTTTTGCAGGTATGGATAACCTGAGTTTTGTGCCCTTTTTCTGTATTTGGGGACCAATTTTATTCAACAGCAACTCAAAGTCTTCATAAGTGATCCTGCAAAAGTTATGAAATTTGCCTGACGGTTCCTTAAGCATATCGACGATCATGGTAGTACAGTTGTACCTTAAATGGGTAAAATACATAAAACAGTTTGTAAAAATTTGCATTTTAACTGCAATGCTTACCGAGATCTGCTTTTATATAAAGACTGGGTCCACCATCTTCGTTTTTTTCTCTTTTTTTTCAATTTAAAATGACTTCATAATAAGCTTGAGCTGCAGCAAGCAGAAGTAGGTCTTCTTCTTCCGAATTCATTCTTATAAATGGAAGCTTGTGATCACACTTGGCACAATGGAACGAAGTTTCATGCATCATCGAAGCGAAGTGAATCAACTCACAATGAGTAGGATGTAATGCGTCGCTTCTATCTTATGATTTAAATAGAATAAGACTTAAGAATAAAACAACCACAAAATGAACCTCTCCTGACTCGTTGATTAAATCATCCCGAAAGTGTTTTGCATAAAGGAGATGTCTCCTAGTGACCTGTCCACCTTCCTGAGAAGGACAGGATGGACAATGACCTAGGAGGATCGGGAGGATGTACAATGGGTCACATGTGGCCTAAGTGCTGTGAGCCTACACACTAACCCTCCCTACTCTACAGATACAGAAGTGTACGGAACTGTCACTTTCACTACATGGAACACTCAAAACGCAACTTTCGGTATGTAAATGAATATAGAACGAGCAGCTTTCAGATGGAGTAATCTAAAAAAAATAATCATATTGAACAATGGCGAGTGTAGAAAGCCAATAACTAGCCATTCTCTCCCATCCCCTCCATTCGACAGGTGAATAGAGGCACAACATGAGACTTGACATTTCGGCGACGATTTGTGACGTGGCAAGCTTTGTTTGAAATATCTAATAAACTGACCTGACATGCAATACAGCCATCAAAATATTATGTGACAGGGTCGTATTTATTTTGTTGACGAGTGATGAATTATCTCCTGAAAACTCTATAAGACTTTTGGGTGCTTCTTATTATAAATAATTCATTTTTCATATTTTTTATCAGGTATAGTGCTGCTCTGAATGGTAAAACTGTTAAGTTTCAAACCCAAGTCAAGTCGACTCCGTTTCTTAAATATTGAAAAGAACCATATCTCTCCAGCAAGTCGTAGTACCGCACATAGCTGCCGCACACCGCCACGCCGGATGATTGAAAATTCTACCTTCAATACCATAATAAGCTTCTCAATTGTCTCATCTGATGGGGCCAACTTGACTTTTGTGTACAATTGACAAGGTCTTCACAAAAATAACCAAAAATAGTTAATAAATATGTATTACTGAGTGACTCTATAAAAGACTCACTAACTCTCCAATTATGTAATTGGAATACTTTTATTTTTATTCTATTCAAATGTCAATTGAAGACTAATTTCAACATCTCTATACCGGCGCTATCTTGAATCAGTGATTTTAGTCTTAAGTAAGTGCACAACTGCAAAAAGATAAAAGGGGATATAACACGTAATCTGGATTTAATATTCAGGATCCAGAGTTACATTTGTTTGTCGTTGGGAAAATCCTTGAAACGGAGGAGACATGAACAAAGGAGTTTCATTAAAGTAATGAAATAAATGAGAGGGTCCAAATTAGCGCCTGGTTTGCAAAACAACAGCCGAACTAGAAAAGGGGATTATATGGCCTTTGATATTTTACTGGAAATGTAAATTGTACGTGTCTCGATTATTTAGTGTCCCAAAAGTATGCCGAATATTATGGGAATTTTGTACTGGTATGAAATATCCATGAAAATCTAGTGCCTATGTAGTTGCAGTATTTGCTAGAATGCAGTTGGAACGATATCCAAAATTCCTCATTTGTGCTCAATTTATACTTTTAGTGTTTTGCGAAGCTCATTATTTTATCTGGTCAATTGCTTTGAGCCCAACTGTAGGCTTCTAGATTTTTTCTTTTTCTTTTATTCAATCGTCTCTAGCAGCTATGATATTCCCAGAGTTTTTTCTGGTGATCATATAAGCCTAAACTTACCAAAACTCTTTTCCATATACTCCACCATATAGTATTGACTCCAGTGAAGCTGTATTTTTTTTCCCTGTCATTCCCACGGCTGCGATCCTTTGAACTTATTATTACTGTTAAATTCTTCTGCTACCTGCCACCTCATAATAGCTTCATATTATGTAATGTTATATGTGAATTGCTCAGTTTGTTCAATGATAGAAGATTCGGGTACACCACTGCTTTAAGTTTTATAGTGCTATTCCCAGTTCACATCTAAAGTATCTTATTCATTCTTCAATTTAAAATCTACGGAACTAAAGGCGAGGAGATTGATTGAACATAAAGTGAAGCCGAAACAATAACATCAACAGAAATTGTTTTTGCACATTGGTTCAAAACTAATTATACTTAACATGGAAGAAACAAACCATGATAAACAGTGCTATTCAAAATTCCCCTCCCCCCCTCGTATCTTTTGAATGGCTACACTTATATTAATGAAATTATGAAATTTGGAGGGTGATAATAAATTGTTGTAAACTTCTCTACCAATGGTAACAGGTGACGTAATAGTAACAGATGACGTCACAGTGCCACTCTGGCCAATATTTTAAATAGGACCTTATGGCAAGTGATATCTCGTTTGAAAGGCATTGACATTGGCTACATAGCCATATCAATTTTGTTTTGGTTTAAACTAATTTTGACGGATAAACTAAAGAAATACCAAAATTATTGAAATTATCTTTTCAAATTTAATTAATCAAATATCAATAATGGATTTTTATAGCAAGTGTTCGAAATGTGCTCCGTCTACTTCCTGGCAGTAATACATCCTATTAGTAAACTCTTGTCGTACTCGTTCGAATGTGTCAGCTGAAATTGCACTGCATACTTCAATTATTCTTTATTTCAAAACGCCAATGCTATCTGGTGCCGTAGTATGAACTTTGGATTTCAAGTACCCCCATAGAAAAAAATCTAATGGTGTCAGATCTGGTGACCGAGGTGGCTATTCTATAGGACCTCGCTGACCGATCTATCTACCTCGATATTCTTCATCCAGGTAACGTCTTACTACACCATAATAATGTGCAAGAGCACCATCTTGTTGAAATGTTATTTCCAAATGGCCGAATTCATCTGGACTATCTTCCAGAATTTCAAGAATCAACGGCTCAATTGCATTTTGTAACATCTCCAGATACACTTCACCGCTTAAATTTGAATTTAGGAAAACAGGATTAACTATGTGGTTTCCCAAAATACCTGCCCAAACATTGACTTTTTCTGGAAATTGGGTATGTTGTTCACGAAAGGTGTGAGGATTTCCGATGTGTATTCACATTTCCATTGAGGCAAAAAGTACTTTCCTCACTAAAACAAATTGTTTTTGTGTAATGTGGGCTTTGACTAATTTTATTTGTCATACATTCACAGAATTCGAGTCTTCTGTCGGGGTCGTTATCCGAAAGGTCGTGCACGATTTTTAGCTTGTATGGATGAAATTTATTTCTAGCCAACACTCTCTGTACTTTTATTTATTTCACAGATGGACTCAACTTTAGTTGGAGAGGAAGTAGGGTTTACTACCATTTCAGCATCTACATCAATTTTTTCATCATCACTAAATGCTGGTCGACCAGATCGTTTGGCATCTTGAACACTACCTGTTGCTTCAAACTTATGAAGAATCTCCCTCAAATAAGTTCTCGAGATAGGGCGATCTGGGTATCTCTCATTAAATAAACGTTCCGCTTCATGGAGATTCTTTCCAGATTCACCAATTATTAAGATAGCTGCTACTTTGTCGGCTTGAGTACGTACCATTTTGCCTATGTAAACTCTTAAACGTCTCGTTAAAAAATAATAAAATTAAATATTTAAGCTTTTTAGAAAAACTTTGCAGAGCAAAAAATACTATCAAATTAAAAACGTCATTTTTTTGACAACTAACCAGAGGCGGACTGAAAAATCTTCAATATTTAAATGTGAAATAATAATGTTGGTATTTATTTAGTTTATCCGTCAAAATTAATTTTAGCCCAAACAAAATTAATATGGCTATGTAACCAATGTTAATGCCTCTCAAAGGAGATATCTCTTGCTATAAGGTCCTATTTAAAATTATTGGCCAGGGTGGCACTGTGACGTCATCTATTACTATTCCGTCACCTGTTATCATTCGTAGAGAAGTTTACAACACTTTATTTTCACCCTCCAAATTTTATTAATGTAAGTGTAGCCGTTCAAAAGATACGAGGGGGGAAGGGGACTTTTAAATAGCACTGTATATACTTTCTCGTTATAAATTAACAAGAATCTCAGTTGAACCAAAACTACGACAAAAATAAGTATTTATCAAGGCAAATAGTTTAAATGTTCCGAAGATTGACTTGTTGATGCTGGGAGTATTTTTTAAGTCGACAATAATTTTGCAAAGTTTAATTTCGAAATGTTCAAGCGTCCATTTGTGCATATATTGCTAGTTACAGCATAATTTTGAACTGAAATCATAGTATACATTCACTAAGACGCAAAAACCGTTGGAGTTACAAAGAAAGTTTTGACAAGAGAATTGTATTTGGCATTAGGTTGGCTAAAAGTTAAGTGATGGTTTTATAGTTTAGTATAGATTATAGTTTAGACAGGTCTCTCTTTGGTCTAGCCAACATATTGAACATTAAGTAGGCATCACATCATATGTAACTTCTGTCATTCTGACGATGATATTTCAATATATCGAAATAATTGTGATTAATTAAGAATTTTCATATTTCATATTTTTCCATTGAAGTCCAATTCAGAAGCAGTATCATTTAAAAAGTTTTTCTCTGAGGTGTGCTGGGTAAAATTGCAAATATCTTAATTTTTCTACACGTTATAAAACCAACCCTCAACTCTTAGCCACCCTAATGTAATTTGGGAAGTGATGATAAGGTCCTCTATATCAAAGCACAGTGGAACCACTTACAGAGGTCACTACACGGCATATTGCCGACATCCCTACACGGGACAGTGGCACGAATATAATGATTTCAAGGGTGTCATCAATATCGTCGGAATCTTTAGTCAGTGGGGAAGCATATGTTTTCTTCTATGAGCAAGAAGACAAGAAGTCGCACCTTTAAGTTATTAGTTTTTTTTTAGTTTTAAGTGTTACGTGTATCGTTACAAATGTACCAAAATCTAGTATAATAAATACTAAATTATTGTTTATGAAAAAAAAGAAAAAGAAAAAAATTCTTGTTTGCAACTTTTTCCTATAACCTCGCCGGTTTTTGCGTTATTTCAAAAAATCACCTAACTATAGCTATAGCACTGTATAACCTAATCATCGTGTGCAGTTATTAGCACGCTATGCTAGCAGCTCTGGGATGTCACTAAATTTCTGCTTTTTGTACCGTTCATACTGGTGAACTTTTCAAGCATTCTAGCGCAGGATACTATCCCAAACACATTCAGCCAAACTCCTTCCAATCCATTCTGTCTATAAAACACTTCACTTCACTAAATCTTAGATTTGTTTCTCCTTATGCTCATTAGGATCTTCAAAATTATCAAAAAACAACAATCGTCAATTTTGACAACTTTTAATAATTCAAAAGTCCACAAATAAATTTTGGAAACTAACACTAAGTGATTTTTTTATTGCAATGGTTTTCAAGTTATTCAAAACACCAGTTTTAGAAACAGGAGAAGTAATGAAATTTTGAATTTTACTAACTAATCTATTTTATTCCCACAGCTTTGTTTGTCTCTGTTGCTATGGTCACAAAATATGATCTACAGTACCTCATGTTTGCAGTCAATATTGATAAAAAATACGTTGGATTGATGTTTTTCCTTAATAACATTTTATGATATACTGTTAATAATACTAATAAATAGTTGTAGATAAAATTAACGAACTTATGTAATTACACGACTCGGCCTACGGCCTCGTCATGCAATCTTCACATGCATGCGTTAATAATGTCCATATCCCACTAATTACGTAAATAGAGTTGAAATAATACCCTTCTTGGTGTGCGTCATCGATTGTTAATGTCCTTCCAACACATTACTTACGTAGGAAGAAATGGGAAAAAAAGGCAGGTCTGTGACTAATCCTAATCAAAATATCACAATAATGAACCGTTTAAATGTATTACAAACGTTAACCCTAATCTTTGACTTACAAAAATTTGATTGGTTGATGTTTAGATTACGCGCAAGCGTAGTTAAAATACTATGGTTAAAATACTATGTTAAAATACTATGAAGGCGTAACTTTCATAGCGGCAATGTGTCTTACTTCTTTTTCTACTGTCACACTGACAGTTCTCGACAGGTCTGTACTCAGTTGTTCACGGTCAATTATCATTTATGAAAAGTGAATATTAATCTTATTGTTTCATTTATTCAAATAATACAAAAATATGCATGGATACACGAAAAAACATCAGCATTTCGAAAGTTCTCAAGTATTTCCAGTTAGAAAAAGAAGCTGGTGATTATTAATTTCATAGCCTTTTCGAATTTGGCTGATTTCGATCCTGATGATCTTATTTATCAAATTTGAGGTTATCTATATGTCAAAATAGCAAATAAAATGAACGACATGCCGAAAACCCGGATATACGTCACAATCGATGACGCACACCAAGAAGGGTATTATTTCAACCATATAATAATATATTGTACATTGTATTGAATTTTGTGATAAAATTGAACATTTTCAAGGAACTGTAGGACAGTATTTCCTTAGTTGGGGATACTCAGCAATTCTGGTGAATTGGAATTGAGGTGCTGTTTTTCTGGTGCGTATTGGTGACATTCTGTGAGAATGTGTTTGTTTGTGATGCTGCATTGACAATATGGTGGACTGCTCAGTGACATCAGGTAACCGTGGGTATGTTTGGTGTGTCCCATTTCTTAGTCTTTTCATCACTGCTAAATTTAGCCTGGAGAGTTTGGTGGGGTATGGATGATTTATTGAAGGCTTGATATTGTATAGGGTTGAATTGATTGAGTCCCAGTGCTGTTGCCATATACAAGCTCGATTAAGATCTCTTGCCTTTTGTATAACGTTTTTAGTTTTGATTGCTGTTGTGGTATTCTCAGCTAGCTGATCAGCAAGTTCATTGTCCTAAATACTAATATGAGATGGTATCCATATGATGGTAACTGTAATATTTTGGGATGTGATTGATTGGTAGGTGTCGTGAATATTTTGTACAAGAGGATGGTCAGTGGAGAAATGTTTCATGGAGAATCCGTACAAATAAATACGTTTTTATGAGGCAAGGATGATAGGTGCTTAAATGCTTGTAGTATACTAAATTATTCTCCGGTGTGTACGCTTCAAAAAGAAGATATCATGGATGAATTTATAGGGGATTCTAGAGAAATAACAGGGATTTCACTTTCCTGATTGGATACTGTCAATTCTTTAATTTTGTAGGACCGCCAAATACGTCTTTTGTGGTATAATTTCCTACCTCCAAAATGTATAAGCTATCTATGTAATTCTTCATAATATACACATAGATTCAAAAGTTTTGCATCACCCTAAATCTCCGAAAAAAAAAATGTGTTCATTATAAGTGGATCAGAGATTAATCAAATAATTAGTATCAATAAAAAAAACGTGTATATTGGTCAAAAATTTTTATTATCCAATAATAAACTTGCCTTAAACATAAACAGTATTCTTAGAAATTAAATAAATTAAATACAAATTGATTCTTTTTAAAGAAAAGGTTAAGTGAGAACCTGCATGAAAACTTTTAATAAGGAGTATTTCCACCTCTAGAATTTATGCAAGCTTGAAGTCGCCTGCTCATGCTGTTTACCAAATTATTGATATTCTGTTGAGAAATATTTCGCCATTCTTCTTGGGCCGCATGAACAAGCTCTTGCACACTCCTGGGTGGATTTCTGCGTGCTGCCATTGCCCTGGCACGAATGTCCCAAGCATGTTCTATGGGATTCATGTCAGTAGATAGGGCAGGCCAGTTCAAACGATTGATCCCTTCAGTTTCAAGATACTCATTTACAGCTCTGGTCCGATGAGGTCGGGCGTTATCGTTCATAAAAACGAAGGTCATCGTTCCCTCCACATGAATTAATTCTGTGCGATCATTTAACATGATACCAGCCCAAAACATAGAACTTCCTCCTTTGAAGGGCGGCACGGGGCGAGCATGGGCCAGCTGAGCAACTCTCATTGGAATCCGCCACACACGTATTCGATGGCTATCTTGTACCAAACAAATCCTTGTCTCTTCGGAAAAAAACACCGAATTCCAAAATTCTTCAGGCAAGGCCGCGTGTTCTTGAGCCCACTGTAGTCGGCGAACTCTGTGCTCAGGTTGTAGTTTGGGCACTCTTATTGGTCGGCGATACCTCAAACCTGTCGCAAGTATTCGTCTTGGTAATGTCGAGATCCATACTTGAACTTCCAACGCATGTCTCATATCTCTTTGGAGTGCTGGTATTGCCATGGTCGGGTTTCTTCGGATAGTTAAGTGGATATAGCGGTTCTGCCACTGACTAGTAACACGCCTTCTACCGCTTCTAGGTCTATCACGAAGAGAACTGGTCTGGAGATACCGGTTCCATACACGAGACACATCACTTTGCCAAACGCCAACTCTGTTTGCCACGAACCTTTGAGAATTACTTTCTTCAACTGAAGCCACTATTCTTGCAAGGTCAATCTCACTTATGACTTGACGATTCATGTTTGCACTTAAAATCGTAAAAATCAAATGCCTTGAATGTTAAAATGATCGCACTAAAAATGTTATCTTACAAAAAAACTGTAAACATCTTCATATTGCAAAAAATATAGAACATATTGAAATGGTAAACATTGATAAACAAACCAACAAAAAATTGTTAGCGCAAAAAAATTCCTTTGCATCCGAAGAAGATGATGCAAAACTTTTGAATCTATGTGTATATTAAATTTATATTTTGAATTCATTTTTCTGATCTGCTGCTAAAATAATCTATCTCCTTCGATTTAATTAAAATTACCATTACTACCAGCATTCAATTTATATTTCTCCTCCTCTACTAAAGACGTATTTTTTTTAATTAAATTAAATAGATCTATACGGTTATCAAATTTAATAGAACTATACAATGCATATGTATTTTTTTAAACATTTCCCACATATATCTTTCGCCTACCAGCGGAGGATGTATGTTGATAGGGCTAGGAATTCACTATGTTCAGTCTGACTGTAAAAATATTCAACTTAAAATAGCTCTTTCGGCGCCATGTTCGCTAAGTGGTGATTCTAGTATTTCTATTTTATGCAAGTGGTCCGGAAATCATTCATAGTATAGTCTGGTGGTAACGATGTATTTTCTATGAACGACAAAACTGAAATACATGGGAAACTTGTTAAGGAAAAACTGCGTAAATGGGAGAGAGTTTTCGGAGAATTTATTCACCTCTTTTTTGTTATCTCTTTTCTTGTTCATAAAATTATGAATAAATACTATCAATAGAGGAGTTCAGTGTTAGGTCAGTGTCATCATCAAAAAGTTTTTTTATGACAAGAAAGATAGTTAATGTCTCCAATTAAAACAAAAGTTTCGGCCTGTTCTGGCGAACATCGACCTATATTATATATTTATGCCAAAGAAATTCGATATTGCCAAACGTTGCTGCGTTGGTTAATGGAAATGTGAAGTTAAAGTTTCTATATGTCATACAATATGCTATAAGGAGTAAAGAGTGTTGTTGTTTACATCTATCAATTCCTTGAAAGAGAGTTTGTACTGATGTTCGTCGATTTCTTCTTTAGTTGCTGAATGAATGATTTTCATGTTTTGGTATACATTTTTGGAAGCCTATTTTCCAGTTCTTGTACTTATTTTTACTATTGCATTTGCGTTCTTTTTAATTTTTCCCAAAAATGTTCTGCAGCTCAATTTGAATTCTGTTTTTCGTGGAATGTTTCTGCTTTTTGCTTTATCTTTCTGTATTCGTCATGCTATTCATTTTCCTGTGTTTCCAACCATTTACTTTCTGCTTGTTTTCCCTACCAGTTCAGATTTTTCGTCGATCCATTCTTTGGCTGCTTTGATTTGTTGTAATTCAATTTCATTTTTTTGCAGGGTCTATAATGCTTAGTCTCCTTTGGCATTGAAATTATTTATTATTGAATAATTCAGTGTAATTATTTCTATTTTAAAAACAATGTAGTTAGTTATTGTTTTACAATTGTCGAATAGTAAATAGACACGTAGGGTAATGATGGGAAGCTAGGAAAGAATGACCGTGCCAGTGGGAGGCCAGAGAACTGTCACGTAAAAAGGATAGTACGTATATATGCTGATGAGGTAGATAAGTGAGGGGACACACATTCATATGTAGTTCATTGTCAAGCATCGATATTTCATCTTATTTATATTATTTGATTAACATGACAGGCTTAAGTACAGCTAAAGTACAGCCCCTGTCAGAAATAGTGTGAACAAATAAGTTACATAATCAACATCATCCCAGTGAATCCCGTAGCTTTAATACGACCATTTAAGCGGCTCCCAAAGGACCCGGACTTCCACTAGTTTATGTGGAATCCAAAACAACATACAACACACTCCCGTTATTATCAAAATATAATTTCTACAGACTTCCTATGAAACTTTATGATCTCTTTTTCGCATGCCTCTTTAGTTATGACATAGGTATAAATAATACTCAAATTTTCTTACCTATTCCCAAATTTACTGTCGATTGACTTGAATTCAATCACAATTTTTACCATATCGTGCAGTTTCCCAAGTTTCAACACCGTTTTGATATGTTTTGTTCTAGTTCTTGAAGCGTTTTCCTTTTCTCTTTTTCTCAATTTGATACTTTCCTAACGTCGTCTTTGTTTTGGTTTTAGTTACTGTTTTTCCCCAATTATTTGACATGGTTATTTCTACAACATTTCGTACCTCTTCCTTTGCTACTAGTATTTTCCTTTTTTTATATCCGTGAAATCATCAAACATCTTTGCAATTCTTTCCTTATCAATAACTTCTTCCTCTTCAGCCATTGATCTCTGATCTGCAGAATATTCTTACTTTGTGCTTAAAACCTGATAGTTTATATGTACCCTTCACTTGCATTTTTATTTCAATGTATTCAATGACTTGCTAAATATAAATGTATCCAATAAAAAAAGTTTTTCTTTTTCAATACTAACTTGTATTGTAAATATCCTCTTGTATGTATATTGGAGTATACATGCAAATAAGTGCATCGGCTGTTGTATTGTTCGAATTTCAAAATTGATCTAAAATTAATCCGAAACTCCACATTACTTACACAAGCTTTGTCATGAATATCAAATTTTTTTGATAATAACATTTTTAATTGTAACTGAAAATCCTAAACATATTCGTTACAAACCAAACTAATCAAAAATAACAGATGGGATGTGCCATCTAAACAAAAAAGGACTATTTTGTGCACGAGCACGCTTTCCATTTTACATTTGCTCTCTGCTCCTGGCTCTGTAAACATTTAGTAGGAAAACATCACGTTTTGTTCAGGCGGCTCTTATTAACACTCTCTGCTCCGCTATAGCAATATGGATTCCATTTTATTTAACAATACTGCGATGAAACTTATATAACCAAAGTTTTAATTGTTTCGTGGCAAATATTTGCACAAATTTTAACGAAATATGTTGAATATCTGCTCATTTGAGTTCTGCTTATTAAAAATTTGCATAAAACTGAAATGAACTTCCAGTTATGCAGTATACTTTAGCTCGTAAAACATATTATAGCCGCTATTTATTAGATCAAGTTTAACTTGAGCTTGTTATTCAAAATATCTTGAGTGCGAACGTTTAATTTTGGGTTTTTCCTAAAATACATCCAGTATTATTAGCTTAAGCCAATATTTAAATGAGTACTGACAGACGAAAACAGATAAAAGGGTGCATTGTTCAGTGCTAGCGATACTGTAACAAACCACAAGCTCAGTACTCTTTTCTAGCTTTCAGAATGTCAAAATTATATTAAAAATTGAGTTTTCACAGTAAACTTCATCATGACAACATAAAATAATACAAAATTGGCTGCATATTATCTGACCACTATTATTATTCATGGGTAAGATAAATTTTATATACCTACCTATATACAGTTGGTTCGGTGAATCTTTTCCCATGCGTCATCATTCATATACAAACGCAATATATCAATACATCAAATTAAACGTAGGTCGTAGATTGATGTTTTGATTAGAATGTGGCTAAAATAACGGTGTGCGTTATTTATTATTGAAGCTAGATATTTGTAAATATTTCACAGCCATTTAGCGATATGCTACCTAAGCCTTTAGTTTGAAAAAACTGTTAGTATCCCAGAGTTTTATAGGGTTATTCTGCAAATTTACTTGCATGAGAGTTAGAATTAATAACAATTTTCTCAGTAGGAACTTTGCAAATCAGAATTGCCTTTTTCGTGTTATGTCTGGCAACCTATTGGGCCATCCCACCCAAGAAATTAAAAAAAAGAATAAATATTTTGGGTTGTGGAAGTAAATAACAAATATTTTGAATATGTATATTCAAGACTCATAAATATAATACACAATAAATTTCATTTCATTTCCTTCATAGAATCAGAGCTATCACCAGTATTTATATCTGTGGTAATTGGTTGAATGCTAATATCAACTATATTTTGCTCTCGGGCATACCACTTTTCTATAATTTCATGAGTATGCCTAACACATTTTTCCTAAATTTTTGATCACACTGTTGCAGTGCCTCTTTCCACATATTTATAACAGAGCTATCTGAATACCCATATTTACCAATATATTTATTGTAATATGACTTGCAATTTGCCCAAATTAATTCAATAGCGTTGAATTCACAATGATATAGCGGTAGTCCCAGCACTTCATGACCATGTTCTCATAGTAACTCATCAATTTTATACACGTTTTCTTTTCCATTCATTTTTGCAATTTGTAGCAATTCAGGTTTTGTAAGTTTTGTATCAAACTTAATGTTGTTTGTTGTCAACCATGTAACAATCTCATTTTTTGTCAAATAGTAGGAGGTTGCTTTTCTAAAAGAACACTATGATTTGGTGCATTATCCATAACAATAAGAGATGGCTCTTCCAAGTTGGGAATTAATTGAGTAGGTACTTATCCATTTCATAAATATTTCATTGTTCATTTCTCGATGGTAATCAGCTACTCTAGATTTTGAACAGAATAATAAACTTGCTTCAGAGACAAATCCTTTGGTAGAACCAGCATGAACAATTATAAAACGGTTACCATCATCATCTGGTTTACGTACACTTTTAGTGCTGTTGTCTTGCCAAGAATATGTCCTCCATTCCTTTTTTCTAACTCAAAATACTCCAACACATTTAGAACCAGCCCCTGTGCGTTTTTCTAGGCATACCTATTCTTAAAAAAAATTATTCATAAATAGTTCTGGTCTTTCAGAAAATCAGGTCAATATTTTCTACATTGGTGGAAGCAAAATATGTTCCATACAATTCAGTTTGATGGAATTCCATAACCATGATGGAATGTCAATTTAAGGTTGGTTTTCGTTGCGAAGTAAATAAATAATAAGTAGATAATAGATATTTACGTAACTAGTTATGAAAAGAGCGATATTGTTCAACAAGCGTAATATTTGCCAAAACGAGCGCTAGCGAGTTCTGCAAATTACGCGTGTTGAACAATGTCGCTCTCTTCATAACGTGTTTACGTACAACGTTTTATCTAATTCCGCGCTTTCATAATATTCAATAAAATCTTCAATTACAATGATAATATTGAAGTGGAATCAAATGGTGTTAGAAAAGTATTGTTACTATGATGTATTCACCCAGAAAATTGACTTACTTTAAATAACTGTGTCCTGAATAATGTTTTCAATGTTTATAAATCTCAAAATACTATTGAATTAAAATAATGGGTTAATTGTACAGTTTAAATAATGAAATAATTGTCAGTTTTGATAGTACCCACCTAATTAATAAATTATTTTTTGAAACTCATGTGGTATCTCTATGTTGAAACATAAACAGTTACGTAAAGTTTTTACATAACTTTTACATAACTGATATATAAAGGTTATGAAAAATGTGACGTTACCTAACGTCAAGGAGTGACGTAAAGTGTCACATTTGATAGCGGAATTAGATAAATAATCTTCACTTACCACAATAGTTCGAACACTCGGGAGTAAGTAAGTCGTTATGACAACTGTTTTCTCAATTAAATTTATATGCAAGGGGCTAAAAAGTGAGTAAAAATGTGAAATAAAAATGTAAACAAAGACTTTGGTCCAAATTCGCGTTAAACTTATCGCCGACATTCATCAGTTTGTTTGTTTGTTATATTATGTTGTAATGGAACAAACGGTTTCATTTCGGGGGTTTAGATTTTGTGAGTAGGAAAGAGACGTACTACAAAATAGTTATTTGTGTACCAAGGCCGTAATGTTGATCTTTTTTGGCCGAATCTGAAATTTGCGGCCGAGGCGTAGCCGAGGCCAAGCAAATTTCAGGTGAGGCCAAAAATATCATACGGCCGAGGTGCACACAAAATTTTTTAAGCGAGTGTCATCAAATAGGTAACAACTTTTTTTTACAATTTTGTTTCTAAACAGAGACGAAACTGGAAGATTAGATTCAAATTTTTATTAACCAAATGAAAAGTGTATTATTAAGTAACAAAGATGTGTACAGAATTACTTACAGTAAGTATGATAAACAGAAGTTGGGTCATAACGAAGTTAATAAATTAGGGCATTATTTGCTATTAATTGTTATGTTAAATGTACATTTACTACATTTTGAAAATGTAATACCACTTTTAGACATGACATTGTTAACAAACATTTCATTTTCTTGATTTTCCGTAACAATGGTTCTTGCTGGAAAGCTGCTTACTGAAGTACCATCTAATTCAATTTCTTTGGAATTATTTTGAACAGAAGAACGCATACCTGAAGTACCTTTTCCTCCTGCAAGAATTCTATTTGAAATTTCCTTCTTTCTTGAAATGGAATCTTCAATGTAGCCTTCTGCTACAGAGTTAGACTTCCAACCTCCGTGGCTTTTTAACATTAAAATATCAGCCCCTGTTTCAACCAAGAGAGAGGCTGAACTTCTTCTAAAAGAATGACCCGTATACTTATTAGCATTTGGTAATTGTAGATACTGTGCAATAAGTGATGGTATTTTTCCAAAGGTATGAACACCAACAACTTGTGTAGAACATTTTCCTTGGCGATAATTTATAAAAAACGTTTGATGACGTACATTGAAAGGTCGTAAATTTAAGTATTTTCGAATCAGCTGTAGGGCACTTATATTTTCAATTATTTCATCAGTTATTGTAAATACTCGTTTTTTACCGGTTTTTGTCTCCGGGACTGTGATTACTAACAAGTTTCCTTTGTCTTGAATATCATTTATAGACAACTGCCTTAGTTCATTTCGCCTACAAGCACCAGTCAATCCAATTATCAAGCAAACCTAAAAATATTACAATATAGTTATAAGAACAATGAACTTTAAAAATATTGTGTTTTATTACCTTCCACATTAAGTAGTTCTTATCTGGAGCTTCTGTTAAGAATTTATTGATATCGTCTCTTGTAAAAACTGCCGACTTTTTCGCTTCGTAACCCACATTTTGCTTTTTCAAAAAAGCATTCAGTTTTGAAAACTTGCTGATATCAATGTTATTTTTGACCATAATTGTTGATTTTAACATCGAGTATACGGACCATAATGTTGATGATTTTGAAACCTTGGCCTTTTCCAGAAAAAATGCGAGAAGTACTTCTTCTTTTAATTTTTTAATCTTATGTATGTTGCACCATTCCATAAAAATCTCATACTGGTTTAAGTAAATCTGCCTGGATTTTTCAGGTAATAAATTTAGAGTCGCTGCATTGGCGGCTTCATAAATTTCAGCTGGATTGTCACTATCACTGTCACTCATTTTTCTTTTTAACTGTTTTTTATCACAGTATACACCGTAAATGTGGTTTTTATTATTTGTTAGTTATTTATTTTACATTTCATTTCACTGACAGAAACGGAAAGCTTGTAAATAAACAGCCTGGCAACGGAACCTTTCCTTTTGTTTTATGGGTAAATAATTCAAACATGCAAATTAAGTGTGTCTAGTAGGCCGCCTTCATAATTTGACAATCTTAATATCGGACGTGGAAATAACTCAAATAAGCAAATTAAATGTTTCTAGTAGGTTGCCCTCATAATGACTTTGTTTGCAAAAGCGGCCGTAAAGTAAAAAAGCGGCCGTAAAGTAAAAAAGCGGCCGTAAAGTAAAAAAGCGGCCGTAAAGTAAAAAAGCGGCCAAAAAAGATACACTTTAGGGACGTTAATAGATCCGTAAAACTTCATTTTTTGTGACACTCGCTTAAAAAGTAATATGTGAATAATTTCATACATGGGAAAATATTCACCGAACGAGCTGTATGTATATTAAAGTGAATGTATTGTATGTATTATGTACCATTCATCTGATTGCGATTAAACTTTGCCAAACCATTGCTTACACTTGCGCCAAGACCATTGGATAATATTTTTTCAGTGGAACCCCCCATATTTTTTTGAATTAAAAAATATACTTGACTGAAATTTCCATATCATTTGTATTCCTCCTACTTATATTTAAGATTATCTAGGTACTTATCTGACAGCCGAAACGGTCGAAATAACTGGATAATAATGATGAACGTAAAATGGATCCGAACATCCAATGTTCAAGAATTTGAAACAAACATAAAATGGACGTATAATAGTGCTCTGTGTGTTATTGGCCCACTCCGTATACCTAAATTCAGCCAATTCAACCTAATTAGTATGTGTTATACTTTTTGCCTTCGTCGAATTCCTCATTTCAGCTTGATTCAACAATTTTGCTCTCATTCACAGACAACTTACTTCTATCCGTGAATACATTGGTGACTTGGTAGCGTTTGAAATCTGTACACTGGTTGTCATTTATGCGCTCGCAACTAAACGATCTGCTATTGCCCTGAATTCCATCCAATTCTCACATTTCACAAATCTCATCTAAAATCTACTTAGGTCTTGAGAAGAGTCTCAGAGACTGGTAACTCCTTTAGACCTATTTCCTGGACGACTTTTAGGATTTCTGTCTACTAGGTATTGTGCCGTACAATTCTGTAAAGCTGTACATCTCACAAGTTTGTGAATGGATGTCTCTTCTTGCCGGCATTGCCCAGTTAGGATACCTATAAACCCTCTCAGTGCAGTCCCACTCTGGCGTAGGCATTATTTTGTTCTCACTTGTTTCTCACAGTTTTTCGGAGGTATCTTTGATTGTCTCAGCTCTACTAACTAACATAACCCATGGCATTGACTATTTTATCCAATATTACATTGGTATTGATACACTATATAATTTTATTGATCATAAACCGAGATTAAAGTGTTCAAGAAGATGACTCTCCACTTACTGGAAATTGAAAAGCATTCACTGGGGACAACCTTCGATCACATTAAATTTTGTCATCGATTTATGTGAAGAGAGATTCTCTGGAGACGAGAAAAGAGTTTAGAAGTACAAACAAAATAAACTCATTTGGAGGTTCAGACTAACAATTTTTGTCTACCATTCTCAAAATCTAATATAATAGACAGTTTTTATTCCGTGGCACATAGATAACTATTTCTTCCGGAAATTAGTAACTGAAGTGTCATTTCTTGTGAAGGTCAACGAAAAATTCACAAGGGCTGAAAAGTCTCGGGACTAACAAAGAATAAACAACATTTTGATTCCGGAGTAAAGTGATGAATCCATGTTTATCCATTGTCATATATCGACGCAAAAATTACGGTTTTTTACGTTTAAACATTGTCGAACACTGCTCAGAAGCATCAACACGTTCTTGTCTTTGGTCAACAGTGAGTAAAAGCGGCACCCACTTTGAACATAGCTTTTTCATAGTCAATTGCTCATGCAATATAAAGGCAACACGTTCTTTTGATTTCTTTACGATGTCAGCTAACTCACGCAACTTCACTTTTCGATCATTCGAAACGATTCTGTGGATTTTTCTCCAGATTTCTGGTGTAACCGCCTCATTTGGCCGTCCACTGCGTTCCGCATCATCGGTGTCTATACGACCACGTGTGAAGTCAGCACACCATCGTTTTATTATTGTTTCTGTTGGAGCAATAACACTTTTAAGCCGTTGCTTCACTTGAAAGGTATATTTTCCCATCTAGAAGCAGTGTAAAATTAGAACACGAAATTGTTTATGATCTGTTGTGAAAATAACAAAAGTAGCGTCACTGTTAACACAATAATAATTAACGAATATAATATCATGGAATTTTGACAACTGTCTTTCAAACAAGCGCCATCTATGTATCAGGCCCGGGATCTTTCAGTTTCATTTGATATTTTTACCTTCACGCTCGAATTTTCACATGGTATTTCAAAATATCATTTCTGCTTGTATATTTATTTATTTATTTCCAAAATATTGGATACAATCAAATGGATTAATTACCAACAATGACTGCTATAAATATATCAGTGTCCTATATATCTTGATTTATATTAAACACAAAGTTGTTGTAATAACTGTGCACACGATGCAATGTGTTGTTTATTATCAACATAAAATCGTACACAAAAATAATTTAATGACACTGCTTGAATACTGCGGGTTTTTATTCTCGACCAGACTGCTCGAAAGGTTAATTTTATTTTTGGTGTCATATGAAAAATGAAAATAAAGTTGAAAGTCCTTAAAATGGTAACGGTGAACGAGTATTGGGAAATGAAAGTTTTAATGAGGTTCGTTATACCACTTTTTTTATTGAGTTGAAGTATTCAATTTATGATAGGGCAATGCTTTAGTTGGAATAAAATTGTGTTAATTAAATTTAGATTTTGGTAGAGATATTTCCATCTTGTTTTTGATTAATTAATAACTCGAAAC
>CAJUYI010000555.1:101716-121235 GCA_910591695.1 Galerucella pusilla | reverse complement strand
TGTGATCTTATTGAGTATGAGTATGGGACAATTATTTGAAAAATTCTTCACAATAAAGTATGAAGTATGAAGAGGGGGACTGAAATACCTTTCTGGGGGCCTGAACCCTTTTGCGGAATCAGCCCCAATGTAATATTGGAAGAAGTAGGTAAAGTCTGCATAAGTCAAAGTAAAACTGCGCTAAGAGTTTTAAAAGGGATGCTAACGGGACATTGTCGCCTCAATGGGCACCTGAAAAAGCTCAAAATAGTGGAAAAACTTTCCAACTGCACAGCACTTCAGAATCCTAGAGCACAGCACCTTAGAGATTACTGGATAGAAGAGGAACATTTATCTAAGTTGAAGCCTGCAGACATCCTAAAATTCCTCCGGGAAATAGGACTAAAGGAACAACTAGTTTCTGAGATTATCCTCAGAAACTGAGTAGAAGTAAGGGGGCACAATAGATCTTTTAGGTCTCAGTGAATGTCACCCCAAAATACATACATACATACATACATACATGAAGTCCAGAATATTTTCTTATAAGAATTGATAACTTTTGTAAAATTAACATAAATTTTTTTTTGACGGCAATGAATTCTTTGAATATACCATGATTTTTTACAAATTTTTAAACAAACAATAACTTCAAACAGACTCAAAATTACGGGGAATTAATTAAAATTATTCTTTATCAATTCCCTAAATGTATTCATACTTTTTCAGATATTTTGAATATTTTTCTCTACTGTTCATAATCTAACAATATTTAATTAATATCGTTTTCTTTTTTTTACAGATTTTACCGGACTCGTTTCAGCTCAAGAAATGCGATATGCCTAAAGGTAGGTAACAAATAACAAAAATAAAAAAAATTTGTGATAATAATAATAGTTTAAATTCTAGAAGATTCTCTTTTTCTCAACATTTAACAAATAATAATTGATTTTCGATTTCTTACTGTTTTTTGATTCGTTTTTTAATAAATAATTTTGAAATCCTTTGAATATATTTTTTATTTTTGTTATTTAAAAAGTGTGCCCGAAATGTTTTTGCTATTTAGAATTTTTCCGTATAAATATATTAAATTTTGGAAACACCCCAGCAAGAGGATATTTTTATGTGGATTTTGTTTGTGTTTCTTTCTTTTTCAGGAGTTTTTACAGCGCTGCAGCCTTCCATGAGCTAATCGGTAATCACTTAGGTTATAATCTAAATTTAATATTTTTTAATTAAATTAGAAAGTTATCAAAAGAAGAATAATAAGAATGTTCAAAACGCCCTATTAGAATTATTTATATCAACATTATAACTGTACAATAGTTTATAAAGTACTTTACCGCGCTTCAGAAAATAGAGTCGCGCGGATGCGGAACACATACTTAGTTTACCGAATTTTTTCCGGACAAACCATTGCTCGGACGAAAGAAACGAAAGACAACTTTTTTGTTGCAAAACACTCCCCCTACACGGTGATATTTTTATTGTCCTCTACCTTTATTCCTCTCCACCTTCCCCCCAGCACGAAATATCAAGAAAATTCGAAAAAAAAGTTTTTTGATTTTTTTTTTCTAATTTGGGAAATCGATAGACTGGTAAACTTTTATTTCATATTAATCTACATACTTCAAGGTACTTATGAAAAAAAATCAGCCGTATTGCTAATTACTTGTAGTTGTTACCCCTATCGTCTGGCCTACTAGCAATTCTAAACTTCAAAATATTATTGATTCTCACAACTGAAACTTTGTAGAAACTTGTTGATTTTTGTATTACCTAGAAGAGTGTAAGAAGAGTAATTTAGTAAGATTTCACGAACTACCAAGGACACGATTGTAGGGTTAATTATTTACAATTCTGCGTCTAGTTTGTGTAGCCCTTAGTAAATAGTTTTGAGCATTATTCTGATCATTTACGTTAGGTACTTCTAGGTCATCATACATTCCAAAATCTATGTTACCCGAATTATCTCCATTATCTTAAGGTATTAGTATTATATTGTTTTCTACAAAACTTTCAAACGGGTCAATTTGCTCGTTTAATACTCGACCGCGTTGTGCCAAGTTTTCGGTCTCTTCAAGTGTTCCTATAGCCACCAAATTAATTATCGCATCATCCATTATTAATATATAACATATATCAAAATTATAATACCAACAAACAACAATCATAACCTTACCAAAGTAAAAGTCAAAATTGAAAGTCGGAAAAGTCGGAAGATTGAAAAATTTCGCATACGGACCAATTTCTATTACACGGAAATACACTTTTTGCATTTCATTCGAAAATTTGACGTAAGGTCGCATTCGAATCAAATTCGATTGAAACGAAAATAAGCCCCCAGGTCAGAAATATGTTGCTCCGTAAGTGAAGTGCGGCATTTATTTTTAATATAATTAAGATCCGAGAAAACCTTTTCACACACACATATGTTGATCCGAAACTGAATAGGAACTGCAATGCCAGGTCCGTTATTGCAGCAAAGTCTTCGTTTGGCACCAATTTTCAGAAATCTGCAAACTCTTCTGATAAATTTTGTGCTTTCGAATATATTTTTTCCATAAAAAGGTTTTTTAAGGCACAATGATTTTGCAGTTCGCTTAGTTCCAACTGAATATTGCCAGGATAACTAATTATTTCAGTTAAATTAATTATAAAAGGATTTCTAAAAAGTCTTGAAAACTATTTTCAAATGAATGTAATAAGCATTTAATTTTTGATTCGTACTTAGAATAATCAATATTGGTAATATTAAGATTTTGAAGTCTTTAAGTGTCGGAAATAAGTTGATATTTTCTATGGCTAAATTCATTAAAAAAAGGTTTAATTTATCTTTGAATCCGCATATTAAATTAAACATAATTGGAAGTGAACAGTGTTTGCCTTGTAATTCAAGGTTCAAAATATTGAGGTAATTCGTAACATCAACAAGAAATGCAAGATCGCTTAACCAGGATGTATTCTTCAGTAAATCAGTTTCCAAAGGTAACGCCCCCCTTTCCTCCAAAAACATTTGTTCGGGCCGCGGGCCATTTAAAATGCAGTGGCCCGCGGGCCTGTGGTTGAGCAGCCTTGTTATAGATAGATGAGTTACTCTATAAACACAGGTACTGGCTCGAGGTTGCTTTAACGTAGTGGACTTAGAGTCAGTATTATAGGGAAACTATGTGATGTATGCCTTTGACTGAGAGATAAATGTGGTGGCAATCGCCGGTCGGTAAATGGAAATGGTCGATTTCGGTTTTTAGTGATGGTTAATGGAAAAAAATTGAGCAGTACAAAAATGGTATTGGGATGGAGATTGCGCCGTGGATGGTTCCAAATGTGAGTGTTTTGAATATTTTCTTGTTTCTTGAGATGCCACTGTTTATTTCTACTATTTTATGCATAACTTATAATGTAAAGATTTAAAGTTACTTTCTGTCAGTAATGGTAAACCTTTAAACATTTCATTTGTTGCTAAATATACCGTATGGTTCAAATAAAAGGAATAAACTCATCATTTCGTAAACCGGTCAAAGACCAGCAGCGATCTCTTCTTGGGTTATTTTTATAATCTCAATGTGTATCCATTTTTTAATGGTTGGTGGTCTATTTATGAACACTTTTCTTTTCAAGTGTCCACATAAAAAGATAAATCAGGGGACCTTTAAACTCTGTCTATTATTGCCATCTCATATCTATAGACAGTGGGCCCATGACACCACAAGTGTCGATAGCATATGTTCGTATGCCCTTTTAGGGATATACTCAGACAGCCCGGGCAATCAGGAAAAAGTGTCTCCGAGCGTCTATGACCAGTCCTTTCACCTGCTATGACCTCTAGTTTCGGTTGAAAAAAGGGTTAAGTATTCAATGAACGAGGAGGCTCGGGCATATGACATTTTACCCGAAAAGTATCAAGTTCATCGTGCATATGTATGGGAGCAATGTTATAAAGCGTGAAATTTGCTATAAAATTCCGTGGTTCAGAATGTGAAAATGCCCATCCCTGCAGCCACAGCGGATGAATAGGTAAAAAAAAATTAAAAAAAAACAGACGCAAAATACTACTGCAATTTATGAAGCATTGTAAATTATTATTTGTCTCATAATACGTTATTTTTTCACGAAATGAAAACAACAAAAGCGGTTTCGATATCTTATTTAGTTGTTGAGTAATCTAATTGTTAATAAACATTGAGTAAAAGAAATAGACATTGTTAGAATAAAGACATATGCCAAAAAAAAATTGTTTAAACTGAAAATAACAATTAAGATATCTTAATTGTTACTAAGGTAAAATTTTAACCACTTTTTTAAACTAACCTCTGAGTCAGTTAAACCGAAAAAATGGTGATTAAATCATTGCATATGATAGCTGTAACCTTCTAGTATGTGTAAAACATTTAAACAATTTTTTTGGCATAGTTCTTCATTCTAACAATGTCTATTTCTTTTACTTAATGTTTATTAACAATTAGATTACTCAGCAACTAAATAAGATATAGAAGCCGCGTTTATTGCATTTATTGTTTACTATGAGACAAATGGTGATTTACATTGCTTCATAAATTGCATTAGTAGTTTGCGTCTGAAATACAGCTGTTTTTTCAATTTTTTTACTTATTCATTCGCTGTGGCAATTTTTACATTTTCAACCACGGAATTTTATAACAAATTTCACGCTTTATAACTTTGCATTTATAAATATAAGCGATAAGCTTAATACTTTTCGAGTAAAATTAGAAAACATGTCAAAAACAGGCCCATTTTTGGTTGTTTTGGCTATAAACTGTTATTGTGCAATTAGCACAGCCTAAAAACCGGTGGAAGCAACGGATTATCATTAACCATGATGTTTTTAAGGGATTCCATAAAAAATGTCGTCTACTGCTTTCACATCCATGATTTGATAGTTTTTGGATTAACCCGACTGGATTATTATAATACTTACCTTTATTGGTGTATCCTGGGGGTTTATTCTCAAACAGTGACATTTTTTGTCGCATGCGAGATTACACTTTTGTCAATCAAGGATGTATACAAAAAAGTAAAATCTCGCATGCGACAAAAAATGTCACTGTTTGAGAATAGACCCCCAGGTTGGCCATTTCTATCTTATTTTTTGGGAGAAATTATAATATTATTTTTCTACTAATGTTTTATAATATACTTATTAAAAGACTAAAATCTGTATCATAATGATATTCATTATGATACAAATTTTTATTATGATACAGATTTTTAGGCCAATAGGAATGCGACATTCGCACAATATTTAATATAGCCATGGATACCTGGTTTACATTTCTGAAATTAATTATATCAGGTCTGTTTCCTGCAATAAAAGTGTAGCACTGAGCTATACGATTTTATTTATTTAAATTATGTTTTAATGCTTTTTGCAGTATACAAATGCAATATACATTCATAGATAGTCCCAAATTTAGCAATTTTACACGCATTTTTTCACAGACAGACCTGAATTTTCCAAAATTATATAGCTCAGTGCTACACTTTTATTGCAGGCGAACAGACCTACAGTTGGTTCGGTGAATCTTTTCCCATGCGTCATCATTCATATACAAACGCAATACATCAATACATTAAATAACACGTAGGTCGTAGATTGATGTTTCGATTAGGATATGGCTAAAATGACGGTGTGCGTTATTTGTTATTGAAGCTGGATATTTCTAAATATTTCACAACCATTTAGCGATATGCTAAACTGTTAGTATTCCAGAATTTTATAGGGTTATTTCACAAATTTACTTGCATAAGAGTTATAATTAATAGCAATTTCATCAGTAGAAACTTGGGAAATCAGAATTGCCTGAAGTGTAATGAGCAAGCATTACTATTGGGCCGTCCCACCCATACGGTTCAACAATGAAAAATAGAAATCTTTTGGTTTGTGAAAATAAATAATAAATATTTTAAATATATATATTCAAGACTCATAAATATATACAATAAATCTCATTTAATTTTCCTCATAGAATCAGAGCTATCACCAGTATTTATATCTATGGTAATTGGTTGAATGCTAACATCAACTATATTTTGCTCTGGGGCATACCACTTTTCTATAATTTCATGAGTATGCCTAACACATTTTTCCTAAATCTGTTAATGACATTGTTGCAGTGCATCTTTCCACATATTTATAACAGAGCTATCTAAATACTTATCTTTACCAATATATTTATTGTAATATGACTTGCAATTTGCCCAAATTAATTCAATAGCGTTGAATTCACATTGATATGGCGGTAGTCCAAGCAAAATATATTTCATACAATTCAGTTTGATAAAATTCCATCCATAACCCTGATGAAATGTCAATTTAAGGTTAGTTTTCATTGCGAAGTAAATAAATAACAAATAGATAAATAATCTTTACTTACCACAATAATTCGAACACTCGGGTGTAAGTAAGTCGTTATAACAACTGTTTTTTAATTAAATTTATATGCAAGGGGCAAAAAAATGAGTAAAAATATGAAATAAAAATGTAAACAAAGTCTTTGGTATGTCGACGTACAAATTCGCGTTAAACTTATCGCCGACATTCATCATATGGCTATCTCTGTTTGTTATATTATGTTGTAATGGAACAATCGGGGGTTTAGATTCTGTGAGTAGGAAAGAGACGTACTACAAAAAGTAGTATGTGAATAATTTCATACATGGGAAAAGATTCACCGAACGAACTTTATTAAGTGACACTAAATTTACAGCTGTCAAATAATTTTGATTTTCAAAAGTAACTATATTTCTTGTTCTTGTTTTTCATAATAAATGATAATTATTAATTGAATAATTCTTATTAATCGGAGTAGAAAAAATATTGTATGCAACTTTCATGTAATGGCCATTAATACACTCGCATATTATATACGTATCCTACAACATGCTCGTGTCTTAATGGCTATCATTACATGATCGTTGCATAAAATACTATTATTCACCATTCCTTCCTCGAATAATGAATAATAGACTAGAAAACTGGAGCAGTTCCAGCACAAAAGATAATGCTAAAAAATCAAAAACAATGAAAGCAAAAAAGAAAAACTGAATCTATTATAAAAATCAATGTGGTTTCAATAACCTGCTAAAATAATACTCCATTGGGGATACTTTAGACACATTTTCGAGTGCGTAAATAGTTTTACTTTACGCACTAGTGCGTAAAGAAAAAATTCCAATATGTATGTAGTTATAGATATCAAGTCTTATAAAAATATAGGTATAATAAACGAATATTAAATCTAAGTTTTTTTCATAAATTGGAGATAGAAACCTATAGAATTCGGTAAAGTAACCTAATAATTATTGTTAAATAATTATTGAGTACTGGAAATAATACGGTAAATAGGCATAAGTTGGCGGTGAGTGACTGACATTTCTTTGTGAATTGAATCTGACATTTAAAATTTAAATTGAGATCTTCCGACTATACCTAGGGTAAGCAATTGTATTTTATATTTAAGAATTGAATATTTTTAGAAAACTATGATGTTATTTTACAACTCCTTAGAGCAGGCTAAAGGATTAAAATTTAATAACTGCACAAATTGCACTTTTAATATTCATATTATTAATAATTGAATTCGTTTGTTGTTTTGTTAATTTGTTCA
Source organism: Galerucella pusilla (assembly GCA_910591695.1). Taxonomy (NCBI): domain Eukaryota; kingdom Metazoa; phylum Arthropoda; class Insecta; order Coleoptera; family Chrysomelidae; genus Galerucella; species Galerucella pusilla. Next base: position 113,628 of record CAJUYI010000555.1, on the reverse strand, counting down.
TATTTTGATTATAATTTCCAAATCATTTATAATATATCTTATTAGAAATTAATAATAGCGTTAAAGATTCTTCTAAATAAAAATTTAACTAACTTTACGCACTAGTGCGTAAAGTATGTTTCTTTACGCACTAGTGCGTAAAGAAAATTACTATTAAACTTTTGTATTTTAATTAAATATTCGCTAGTAGAAAAAATATTGTATGCACTTCGTGTGTAAAGACCTTTTTTTCGACTCATGTGATTGATGACAATATTCACATTCGTCAAAAAAAGGCTACATTACACACTAGTTACATAAATAACTATTTTTGAAACCGTTGATTGATAAGTTCAATCAACATGAAGCATATTATCAACATTCGCATTCAAATGTTTTTTTAAAGTTTATTATGAAACCGAATAAGCTATTTAGCCATTGTAATTTCTTTTCGTAGCTCAATAACATTTTTTTTAAATTACTTTGAGCACTTAACTAATACTAGTCATTTTGGTATCACTGGTATCAGTATTTATTACAAAATATTATTACATTGCGGATACTTAAAACTAAAAGTGAATTTTATAGTAGCTGTCGATTTTTAATATATTCAGTACCTATATTATATTATACAGAGTTCGGCAAAAGTCCGGAATCGGATAAATATCGAAGAAAATATAAGTTTTTTGTATAATCTTTTTATACCACAAATTTTACTCCAACTTAAACTATCATTTGAAAATATATTGAAATATACAGGGTTTTCCAATACAGTGTGGCGTATCAAAGTTATATTTTTTCTTATGGAACACCCTATATATTTTATTGCATTTTCTGATTGCGCCCCTAAAAAATATAATACTCCTGCATAATGGTTCCCTATACCTAAATACAGAGGGTTCCGAGTTATGCTGACTTTTTTAAAAATGCGAACATTTCGAAAACAATTAATAACTCATTGATATAACAAATTCTACCAAATTTTCTCTAACATCTGAAAAGTTGGACATTCGCTGAATGTATTCCACGATTGAGTACTAAATATCTCTTTACAGGGTGTTCAGAATTTTCAGTTTTGTTTTCGAATGGTATGAGGGTGTCCTATACCTAGGTATTATACTTTTCGTGCAATTTACAATGGTAAATCGATTTTAAGACATCTGCAATTCTATCTAAATTTCAAACTAATGATCTTGGCATAGTTGTTGAAAGAAACTAAATAGATCCCGTTTTTAGTTTCCAGAAAATTTAGGGTTTTGCTATCTTATACCGAGTGGTTAAAAAGATATAGCCACTCTCACAGATAAATCACTTATTTTTTTCAAAATTTTTCTCATACATATATGTACTGTTATTTGTTATAGATTGGGTGATAAAATAATTTTAAAAATATCAATTATATTTAATTCCAGCTTCTAGCTCTATTTTATTAATAGTCACAATTAAAATTTTCATATTGCCAGAAAATAATGTTGCTTATCCAAAATACACAAAAACGAGCCATATCATTTCTTTAACCATGAAATAATTATGTCTGGGTCACCTTATACAAATATTTGTTAATACACTTGAAAAGCGATTCAGCGTAACGACCTTCTCTAATTTTATCTTCAAAAACATCACTTTCCGCATATTTATTACTTTTCGACGTCTGAACGGTAAGTAAATCACTTACCGACGTGTTAAACTTAGAAACCAGTAAACACAACCTACCGTCCCGACAACCGATGCTGTAAATAAACAAAAAAGATCAATCGCGCAAAAAAAATTATGGAAATAATAGTAAAAATTTATCCAAACAAATTCAAGTAGATCACCAGCACTGCGAATACCAGCTTTGCATAGAATTTAAATATAGCATCGGTGGTTCAGTGGTAGAATGCTTGCCTTCCACGCGGACGGCCCGGGGGTGCTATTCTTGACATCGTTCGCAACGTCACGTATACGCAAGCCTGCGAATGCTCCATTTGCGAATATTTCCTAAAAATGATATTCTCGAGCACCCTTCGCAAAATCATACGAATGGTATTATTCTACTGCTCAAATACACTTGACAACAGCGCAATTCAGCGTCAGTTGACGGTACAAATGACATTTTGTTACGAATGTAAATATTATTCTGTGATGTAAACAAGCTATTCCAATTTTATTAAGTTCATTATTATTAATTCATTCTATAAAAATGAACTCTACAGCAAGCTCTACAGTCAATATTAATAACAAAATTAAGAGGCAAGCAAATGCTTCTATAGAACAAAAAAGATTGTTATTGGAATTCATGAAAAAAAATCCAAAACTAACTTTAGGAAAATTTTCCAACGATTTCACCATGAAAGATGCCCAAAGATTGTGGGAACTTATTACAAAAATATTGAACAGCTGTGGTGGAGGGGCATGTAAGGATTGGAAATCCTGGAGGAAGGTACATTATATTATAATATGAGAATTCTATTGAATGTAAAAATATTTCCACATTTGTTTTAGACATGGCATGATATAAGGTCCAGAACCAAAACAAAAACCAGCCAATTTAAAAATTATCAGAGGGGAACTGGTGGTGGACCTTATCATGGAAATCCTACCACCGAATATGAAAGTGAAGTGCTGGAAACAATCAAGCAGGTGACTATAGAAGGAGACCCAAATGTGATGGAATCAATGACAGATTTTTCATTTGAAACCTCTGAACAAATTGGTGCTGTTGAGTTCAATTCAGATTCTGTTTGTGAAAATAAACTAGAAAATGAGAGCAATCTCAACATCGATGAGTTGATACCTGATGAAAAAAAAACTTCTGAGGTTTTCAAAAGAAAAGTTCCTCGGGCTCCAAGAAAGAAGTTGATGTATGCATCAGAAGCTGCGGAGAGTTATAAGGCTAGCCTTGAGAAAAAAAACAAAATAAAATCTGAATATTTTAATAAGAAAATTATTATATTAGAAAGGATGGCAATTGCCAAAGAAAAGTCAGCAATTTTTAAAGAAAAATCTGCAGTTGCTAAAGAAAGAACAGCATGTGCTTTAGAGGAAATTGCAAATAATCTTAAAGATTTTGTAACAGCCATTAGTTGATTTTAAGTTAATTTTTTTTGTTAGTTCATTTTGTTGGTTGAACTGTATTCTTTATTATTTTTATATTTCCTAGTTAACTTTGTGATGTTGAAAGGCTGTTTTTTTAGTTCTGAGATATTTGTTATTCCAAAGTATACAATGCTTTGTGTTTAAAGTTTATCTTGTTTACTTATGTTCCTTATTTCTAATAATTTTTTTTGTGATATAAGATTATTCAAGTACCTCATGTCTTTTATTTTATAAAATTATTACTCATTTCCGAAATAGAAGGATGGGAACTTTTCTGAAAATGAAGCACAAAATTTTTAAAACGATTTATTCACCATTCATAACATTTACAAGACTAGCTCTAGTGGTACTAATGATTATTTTGAAAGTAATTATTTATTAATTGAATTCTTGCTCTTCGTCCTGCTGCAAGTTGAGGATTCACTCGGCCTACAGCTGCATGGTTTTCAATATTTTCTTCAGGGCCATTTCTATTTAAAATTATACCAAAATCATGGTTTTCCCCTCTGTCTTCGTTTTCTGGTATTGGTGCGTTGTACTCAATGCACATGTTGTGAAGTACAACACAAGAATTTATTATTCTACATGCCACAGAATGTCTATAATGGAGTGCTCTATGCTTGAATAAGCATCTGAACCTCATTTTCAGAACTCCATTACATCTCTCTATCAAACATCTTGTTCTTTTTTGTGCAGCATTATAGTTCCATTCTGGTGAATTTTCAGGAAGTTCACCTTCCAGTGGTGTAAGAAGTCATGTCCTGAGAGGATATCCAGTGTCACCTAATGAGAAATATAAATATAGGAATTATTGAAATACTTCATCATAGAATAACTACCCAATAAATAATAATTTGTGTGTCCCTGGGCATGTAAATTGGAAAAAAAATTCAAAATATTTGAATTTCCCCAAATAAATGCATCATGGGTGCTTTCTGGATATCTTGCATTAACATTTATAATTCTCAATCTACTGTCACATATCTGAAAAAAAAAGATTATATTAGAAAATGTAATCCATGTTTGATCATTTCAAGTTAGGTAAATTGTGATTTCCATGATGAACTTACCAGCTGAACATTAATAGAATGGTATCCTTTACGGTTGACATAAATATGTTCTGGATAATCCTCATCTTCTATTTTTGGGGAAATATTGCTACATGTGTGCAATCAACACAGTCAACAACCCCAGGAAAATTATAATCTTCATAAAATCTTCAAAATGAATTTTTAGAAATAGGTTAATCTAAACAGATTTTTCAACAAATATGTACTTACCCAAGTCTTACAGCATTCAATTCATCAAAATTTCTTGGAAAATATACCCATCTGTTGAAAACTTCTGGCTCATTCAAAGCGCTAGTGACTTCCTCTATACATCTGGAGACAGATGGCTGAGACACCGATACAAATATATTCCTTCCAATGTCCATTTGGTAACTTCCAGAGGCAAAAAATCGACAAGCTACCAAAACCTATTGAATGAAAAAATTTGAAAACAAGTATAAAAATCCATATTAGGTAGGTACTTACTTTGGTTGTTACACTCAAGTCCGTAGGCCTTCTTTGAGGCCGCAAGAAAGGAGTTAATGTTTCAATCAAATATCTGCTTAATCTTTTTGTTAACCTAAATAACTGTAAAAACTGTTGTTCACTCAATGTCTCAAATGAGTCGATATTTTCGAAACGGTTGTGTCTATTGATTGGTTCATCTGCATTTTCCAAATTCTCCAAATTGGCAATAAATTGTAGGTCATCCATTCCAAAAAATGTTTATCAAACCTCAACTAATATTACTTGTATTATAATAAGGATATAACGATAATAATAATTTTAGTTCTAACTTTGAGTGTCAATATACTTCATAAAAACAACTTATGTATACAAAATTCAGGAACATAACCTATTAAATCGCATACGCAAGTCGGTTGCGATTAATCAACACCACTCGTTGTAAAATACGCATAGTTACGGATGGTCAAGAATACCAAAAGTCATTGTCATTCGCAGAATCATGAGATGCGCACGACCTTGAAAAATGCGAACGGTCAAGAATAGCGCCCCGTGTTCGTATCCCGGCCGAAGCATATGAATCGCTGCTTCGTAAACGTGAGAGAGACTCAGGAGAGAGCACACGCACGCAAGCAAGGCACATAACGAAGCAACGTAACATAACGTAACGTAACGGTCAGATCTTTTGCGTCGCGACCCACGGTCGCTCAAACATAACCTGACGTGAAGAACTAGAGTTCCAAGAATTACTCCGTTTACCCCGTCGTCTGACTGACAAGTAAACTGTCAGTTTTCGATGTATTATGAACGTACTCGCTAGGACATCGGTCATTTTTGGTTGAGCGCGAATTTTAAACTAATGTCATTTTTATTCAAATAATTTTATCTTGATACGTAATTTCAAGCAACAAATACGTTAAGACAATCTCCTGGGTATACAAAATTAATATGTCTCAGTTGGCTAGAAGAAGCAATAATTGTCAACTTCACAGCTAGTAGTGAAAAAAAGTAGTTTTAAAAAGGAACATTAAACAAGCTTCATTAAAAATGTACAAATTCCATAAATTTTTATTAATAAATGAACAACCTGTAATTATAGAAAAAGACCTCGATATTGATGATCAATGACGTAATGTCACACCCACGAAACCTAAAAATCTACTCTAGTTGATTAGAAATACGCACAAAAAGTATGACGACAGGCCAAGGTTATTTGGAAGTAAATATTTAAACACATTTTCATTAAACGCAAGGATTTTTGAACATAAATTATAATTAATTTGTCCTCTCCCGACTAATAAAACAATTTTTTTAAGATGTTGAATCATAGTTATCTATTTTACATAATGATTCAATAAAATCATATAAGAATGGCTCTCGGCCATATATTTAGAGACCGTCTAGAACAGGGGTTCTCAAACTGTGGGTCGCGACCCCCAGGGGGGTCGCGTGATGTGTCCAGGGGGGTCGCGGGATAAGGAGGAAAAAACAAATCAGCCAAAGCTGTAGTTTTTATTAATAACAAAATTTATAGGCTACACAAATTTGTAATACACATACAAGTTGAAAAAGGCCTAATACTATTTAATGGGAAACATGAGCTTGTTTGGAATTAACCAATTTTTTTATGTCCGGATTGAGTTTTGTTTCATTTTCGAAGGCTTCATGCTTTCAGCTGACAACACTTCACTACACACCACACATTGAGGTTTGTTTGCCAGTTCAGTGAAACCGAATTGTATGTACGACTGGTCATATTTGCGGAATTTTGTAACTGCAATCCTGTGTCGAGCAATTTGACATTATTTGAAGTTTGTGTTTTCTCCATATGGTCATATAGTATTGTTAATCGTTTATGTGAATTGTTGTAAATTGTTGGAGTTGGACATTCAAAAATACAATTTTTGTCAGTGTATAAATAATAAATAAATACAGAATAAATAAAGATTATAAATAAATAATGAACGGAGTTTATTTTTCCTTAAATTGCTCGACAGAGGGTTGCAGTCATTTTCTGCACATTAATTTTCAGCATTATTATAAAACAATTCAAGTGACGACAATTTGTATTTATTTTTACTAGTTAGTAGTATTTTTATGGATAAAACTTAGCCAATAGTGTTTTTTTCCATTTTTGTTTATATTTGAAAATAGGGGGGTCGCCCAAATACTAGGTCTAAAAAGGGGGTCGCAGTGTCAAAAAGTTTGAGAACCGCTGGTCTAGAACAATAGCGGAAACAAAATTTTATAATAAAAGTGGCCTCGAGATAAACAGGGAAATTTCAGCAATAGTTGAATGAGAGACATTTTAAAAGTCCAATTTCACAAAATTAACCCAATTAAGGAGACAAATAAAAGCAATGATTGTATTTTCCAAAAAATTTCGCGTATACAGGGTGTTCCAAAAAAATGTGAGCATGTCTCTAGGATAAATAGAAAACTGCTCAGTAAAAAACTTCCGTAACGCTATCTGTTTTCAAGATAAAGGGCTTTAAAGAAAAAAAATTATTCACATTTATTACGATCCTGCCTAAACTACTGGTAACATTAGTTGCGTTCAGAAGACATAACTTATAATTCAACTGTTAAGTGAGCGCTCACTGAGCAACGAACGGTTGACGTATGTCTTCTGAATGATCATTTTTTGGAAATTATGGAAAATATACAATTAGGTAAATGAATAAAAACCATTTTTTAATCATTCGTGAACGTTTTTCGTATCTGTTAAGCTGTATGTAACATTATTATACGTGAAAGTCAGTTCATATTCATATCCATCACTCATGTTGTGATATTTATTTTGTCCACGACAACCTAATAATAAGTCGATATTTTACCTCCTAAGCAAAAGGTATATATTATGGTACCCATATATCTACTAGAGTGAGTTATGGTTCATAATACACTGGAGTGTATTATGGTTCATAATACACTGGAGTGTATTATGGTTCATAATTCACGACTAGAGATGGGGATACAATAAGAAATAAACTTTTAAATCTGTGTATTTTGTTCAGGAAATTTGTTTCTGAAATATATCGTATCGATAAAATATCGAAATCTTTAGTATTGATACTTTTCATAACGACATTTTCTAGTATTAAGTATTTCAAAACAATATATTTATAACGGTTCGTTGTATTGATACTTTACTCGGTATCGCCCATCTCTATATATGTCAAATTATTTAATTTTGACGTTAGTAATATCAAATTGTTACGAGCTTGCTATATTACTGCAACGATGAATTCATTGAATTCGGATAGTGGAAATGAACGTTCTTGTACACCAACTGAAATAAAAAAAAAGCGGCGAAATTAACGACTATAGGACTGCTGCCAGAAAAATCGATAGATATGTTTACAAATTATAACTTCATGAACTGGAGGTTAGTTGACTTTTATTTAATAAAGAAATCAAGGGTCGTGGACAAAGTATAGTATTCTACTCGCAATTTATGGCCAATATTCACTCGGGTGACTTGCGCATCACGCCTGCGGCTCGGGACGCAAACGTCACCCAGCGTGAATAATGGCTATTATAAATTGCTCGTTTAATAATATACTATATTTCACTAATATCATAGATCATATATAACCTTTACTGGTACAATCTTTGTTTACTAATAATGAAGCCATAGATAACCTTTATAAAAACATCACAATCTGCAACGTGTTGTGCTCACTGAGCGCAATTGAAAACCGCTCAGACAAATGGCGACCGCTCACCAAACATGTTGAGCTTCGAGCACTGATCAAAGTTCGTTCACATAACATTTACTCAACGGTTGTGCTACAGTTATGTTTTCTGAACGCAACCATTGTAATGACATTTCATATGAATATGTTTTGGAAGCTGATACATCCATGAATTTTTTTTATATCTGACTCTCATTGAGGGCGCTAGTTACACGGCTCGTGTCAAGTATTATTGAGCAAAAAAACGGACAAAAAAATTAAAATGAAAACTAAGAACAGACAATGTAATTGTAATTTTTAATGGAAGACTCTGTATATTTTTCAATTTTAGGAATATTTACGTTATTCTAAATATTTTTTGCTAATACTTCCCTTTACCTATTTTGAACCGTTTTTGAGTTGTAATGTTTTTTATATGAAAATGACACTTTTTTACCATGTACACAAAATTCAATATCCTCTAATGTAATTTGAATAAAACTTCAAAATTTCTTAGGAACTGTTATGCACATACCGCTTTATCGTTTACACTGTGAAGTTACCTTTTTTATTATACAGGGTGCTGTCAAAATTGAAATGAAAACGGAATCCACAATCTTTGCGTAATTCCTTTTTTTCAAATGGGACACCCTGTATGTAATTATTTATTTTGGAAGAATACGTTGTCCACTATCGATATGTATACTATTCCCTATACCTATCTCCTGCAGTTTTCAAATAAATCAGCTTTATACATTTTTGTCACAAAAAATTAATTTTCCTATAGGCTATGTGGTATTAATTTATTGAGTTAAACACTCGCTTAAACATTGAACAATTATACAGATACTATCAAAGATAATAAGGTACTAGCTTGTTAATGCAACAAATGTTCAAAGTGTTGCCCATCAACCATCAACCAAACATTTATAGACTCTTTTAAGGATAAACATTACAACTCAAAAACGGTTCAAAATAGATATAGGGAAGTATTAACAAAAAATGTTCAGAATAACGTAAATATTCCTAAAATTTAAAAATATACAGGGTCTTCCATTAAAAATTACAAAGCTATGTGCGACTTCCGGTATAACCGGAAGTAAAATGGTTACGGCAATATTTTCATTGAATAGCTTATTATTCAAAACCCCTTCATGCCAACTTTCATAATTCAGATACCTTTAGTTTTCGAGATATTCCTAATTGACCGTCTATCTGCCGCACCCTGTATAATACGACATTTCACATGTACAACGTATCGTCAGTCCGTAGATTCGTCAGCAAGGGCATACGGCGAACCCGTGCGCACAGCGTTTACTATGCATCAGGTGGGCCTATTGTACATATGCGATTTAACACACGTATCCTGATGGTCAGTTGCGTATAACATCCTGTGTTGTATTATCTACTTTTACGGCAAGAACGATGTCAAAAAATGAGCTACGTAGAGATACAGAAATTCTAATAAGTCTTATTGAAGAACATAGATGTATTTGGGATACTTCAGATGAAAATTACAAAGATCGTGACACTGACAAGGTGTGCTGAAATTGATAGGTACCCATCACTTGAACATGCAAAATTGTGCAAGACACAACATGCTTTAATAATTTTATTGCAAACGCGAAGAGAAACATTAAGAGGTCTGTGGAAAATACGCCACTTAAAAGATCAAAGGCACATTCAATAAATCGTCTTGCTCGTGTAAACCTATATTTAAAAATTTTCCTTTTGTAATTGAGATTTTTCCTCGATTTTCTTCGATCTATTAATCGTTTAACGCACAAAGCGGCAACCACGCGTTGTTCTGTACGCTTCAAATACATTTTTAAAAGTGTGTTATACGTAGCTTGTGAAAGGCATCAGCTTTGCTTCGCGTACTAACATAACTGATCATCAGGACTGACCACCAGGCCCATGTGTAACGGCTCTATCAGTGCCATTGATTGGACCGGAACCCTTCTGGGTGTCCACAGGGATAGAGACAGGCGAAACAGTTTATTAGAGGACATTAGAGGACAACTTTTACGACAGTCCTAATAAACAAAGACAGCTAAACTGCCAAAGCCGTAGTAGGTTTGCTAACACGGCACTGTAAGCCGTGTTCAGACTCTGTCACCTATGAGAGGAAACTGCTGAGCACATCCTATGTCAGTGCGATTGCTTGATAAATGAGCGGTTTCTTGTACTAGAGAAGTCAATGGCAAGAAATTTTATGAGATTGGCTTCTTAAAAAGAGTCAGGCTGAAGAATGAAATCTAAATTCAGAAGACCAGTGGTGGATTATGTATGTTTGTATTTATTTGGGGTGACTTTCTCTCAGTGCAGTTTTACTTTTAATTATGCATTCATTTGTCTCAACAGGTTGTAGTCACCCCGGAGAATCTTTGATTGTCCAAGCCCTACTTTCCAATGGTTCTCTCTTTCTCGGCTTTATCTATTTTTTCCAATATTACATTGGGACAGATTCCACAAAAGGGGTTCTGGCCTCCAAAAGAATATTTCAGTCCCCCTCTTTGCTAGTTCATCTGCTCTAGTATTAGTTAGACGGGCTTAAGCACCTAACCTAACAGAAAAAATGTTATGGTGAAGAAAAGCTAGAGAAAAAATCAAGAGCTTTATTCCACTATTTATTTATTTATATAATTGGAATAAAAACAGAACGAGCCCAAAGCAGTATTCCTAATATTTATTACAAATCACGATAAATAAACTAACATTAAGAGTAAAACAGATATTGTAAAACTTCAGTACATATTAATAAATATCAGAAGAAAAAAAAAGGAGGAACATTTTAAAACTATAAAAGCATGCTACCATTAACAGCCTTACAGCAACGATGCAATGGAGAATTTAGATATTGTAATGTTTTTCTTATTTATTTAAACAGTTTTTTACCGTGGGATGAAATTATACACTAACTATGGCTAATTACTACTGATTTATTAAAGAAACACTTACACACTATAATAAACTTAATTTATATACACACTACTTAATGTCTATTAATTTATCTACACTCGGTATAATAATTGTCCTAATTTATCTTCAACAGTATTTATATTCACTTCTGTTCACTCACTGTATACTGAAACTGTTTACCGATTCACTGTATACTGAACAACTTCCCATTCACTCGAAAACCCGCGTATATATACTCCTTTACGAATCTCCAGAAAATTCTTGAATATACCACCTTTGCGTATACTTCATAATTCGGGAACATTCGAGTTAAACCATTGGCCTTGGTACGCTTCGAGTAACTTTCTAGAAAGGTCGCATTCATCGTTTGCGACAGGACCGGCTTTGGAATTAGTGAGTTCGTAACAATATTAATTGGTATTTGCTTGGTATTGTTAATAGAGCTCGTTGGTGAAGTTTTTGTATTCAGTACTTTTTCTTATTTGAGGTGTTTCTCCGCCAATTCTTCGCTCGATTTAGTCCCGGGTCCCGCAGGAGTTGAATCCGCAACTGCAGAGGACCATAATAGATCTGAAAAGGTCGCAGTGGAAAAGGACAATTATCCAACTCATCAAATCTAATCTATTCTGATATTGATTAATACTTTTTATTTTGAATTCATTCATTGAATGGAATTCCCAACGAATTTTGTTTACAAAAAATACGGTTTTGGCACCAGATTCATCAGATATCCTTAACCTTT
>CAJUYI010000555.1:71568-96716 GCA_910591695.1 Galerucella pusilla | reverse complement strand
GTCACCAATTTGAACACAGAGTACATTGTACTCTGTGCCCAAGACCTATAGAAAGCCTAGAGAATTCGATTCTGGAAATATGAAATCTCAATTCATTGTATTTTTTGAGATTTTTTGCGGAAGATTCTGCAAGTACATTAGTATTTTAGTTCAGCTGTTGCATCAGCATAAACATACATTGGTAATAGAATAGTAATAAAAATAATTGCATTCTATTAATTTAGCAAAATAGACATTTCGTATTCGTGTTTCGTTTCGTCTCGTGTTGTAATCTTTTTCTAAACACAGGAATAAAAATGTTATATTATGTTTGATCTTCAATTTTTCCAGGTTATGTATCCAATGTTATTATAAAATACTTTTTGCAGTTTTCCTCCAGCTTGTTATGAACGGACATGTTTATTATAGCAATAAACAGACATGTATGCTTTTTCATTGATCCATTATTAATTTAAAAAAAAAACAGTAAAAACAAGTTCACGCTTTTATTAAAAAGAAACAAATCTAAAATATTCTATAAAAATATAAACAAAATTATTATTACAAATTTAATGTAGGTATTTTTCTTAATATTTATTAAAATACATGGCAACTGAAGTTCATCTTCCATTTTTTTCTTCCATTTCTCCTCAGAACAAAAAGAAATAAAAAGTTAACAAAAATATCGATATTTTACAATTCTATACTCACGAATGGGTGGTGACCTCTATTGACATATTGAAGTCTTGATCCATGTAGTTATAAGGACTGAAAAAAATATTATTTAAATACTCTCTATAAATGAATAATATTTTTACTTACAAATTATTTTTTTAACTCAATTTTATCTTGGAAGCCATATTACAAATTTGATATACACAAGTAGACATCTATAGGAAGATAGCCACCACAATATTTTTAAATTAGTATATCTTTTGTATCGGCCATATGTATTTAACATTCAGGTGATTAAATAAAGATGTTGACTGCAGCTGTGGAATTATATTGTCAGTAATGTCTCCAACTATATTGAAGTTCGTCGTTTCATCAAGACTAAAATTTTTCTCATAGCAATTAGTTTTCTTCCTGCTAGTGTAATACTGGTATCCTTTTAGATATTCCTGAGGTGTTTTCCATAATTTTTTCAGACGTGATTTGTACATTCAATTTTTTCAACGTTGCTTCCATAACTGACTTTTTCTATAATATTCTTGTATACACTGGTCACATCTGCTACAAAAATTGGGATGAATCCGCTCCTGCAATGAAAGCTGATATGGTTGTGGAAGGATTTAACTGCAGTTAAAAAATGCACGGTATACTAAATTTATGGCAGATGTGTTTTTTCACAACTTCATTGCTTTTGGAAGCTCTGGCACATATAGCACAAAACTTATTTCTTACTGCTATAAATAGTACTTGGCCCGTATATTCATCAATTATAGCTACCATATCAGATAGTGCATTACAGTTTGTGCCATAGGATCGTTTACTCCAAGAACCATCCACATAAACTGTGAAACTTGGTGTCCCATCTAAACAAAGTTATCCATTTTCTGTAGCCCTCTCTTTTTCTTCCATACCAGCCCTTTCCATGGATCTTACAAGAGAGGCTTCCCATTCCTAAAACGATTTTGAACATGATTATCTCATATGTTACATAGCAAAAATTTTACATGTTTTATCTATTTGTGTTTAAAATTGTACTTACCTTTCCCAGTTCATATTCAATATAAGTTGGAGCTTATGGTAGGTGGTAGGTATGTGGACCCCACAGCCAAAGTTCCCCATACTGATCCAGCATTTACTAAAGACTTTTTTCTATTTGGATTTTCTGTGTCATATTCATATTCTCTCGAACACAATGAACATTTAAAGACTACTCTACTAGTCAATCCATTGCCCCTACTGCGTTCTTCTTAAATACTGAGCAACTGATGTGACATTATTCTTAAAAAAAATCATTATTCTATTTTCAAAATCAATTACAAGAGGTTTATTTGAGAATAGCTACTTGGAAATAAGAAAACATTGTGTGAAAGAACTCACTGTTCATATTCATCTGATGATATTATCCCAGGTTCTTCACCACTTTTTTGTTGTGGTAAAGACAAATCCAAATTATCAGCATCCATATCTGTTGTTAGGTATAAAACTTCAATATATAGAGAGCCGACGATAATTCATATTCTATTTTAATTTCAAAATTAACCTATAAGTACAGAAACAATTAAAGAAGAAAAGAAAATACCTAGGTAAAATGAACATACTAGCTGGTAAATAAATAAAATCATAATTTACTTATTGAGATTGAAAATAAATAAAAATACCTGCTGACAGAATTGTATTTGGAACCAAAACATCGAAACTTTGTGTAGGTAATATCTCTAATCGAAACAGCTGACCCGGAGATGCGTTTGCTTGAATCGTCAAGAAATGTATCAAATTAAAGCCGTTTTAATACCACTAGCGACATCTATCGGAAATATTTTGAACTTAAAAATAACTAGATTTTTGTTTATGTTTTGAGGTTTGTATACCTGTGAGGAGGCCCCTCTTAATCCTGAAATATTATATCTCATTACCCAACAGCATAATGATATCTAGTATTAACGAAGTTGTGCAAAAATCACTTGAATATTATCCATAATATAAGTTATTTGTCCATGACTGAAAATTATTTATTGTTTGTCTTGAGGATATTATGAAACAATTAATTTAGAAACATAAACATAACACGAATAGTGAAATTTTGGACGTAATGAGGGGCGAAGACATTGTAAAAAGAATAAAAGTACAACGAGTTAAATGGCTAGGGCTAGGGCATGATTGAGAAGGAGCTAAATCAGTAACCAATAATATCATGCAGTGGAATCCAGCAGTAAGGACGAGACGCGGCAGACCCAGGTCAAAGTGGCAAAATGAGGTAGAGGGACTCTACCTTATAGAGGCGGACCCTAATAGAGCAGGAGTAACAAACTGGAAAGAGAAAACAAGAAATAGTAAATTATGGAAAGACATAAGTGAAAGAATTTAAATGTACAGGGTTATTCATCATAAATTACCCACTCCCTACCATCGTTATTATTACTTTTGGTAAAAAAGTTTCATATTCATATTACCCTCCTGTATTAAAAATCCCATATGAAGCGGGATCTTATCGCGATAAGATGCCGCTAACTATCAAACAGATGCCACTAGCCATCGAAAATTTCCCTGTAGGTCCGTAACTGTAGCAACGAGTGTTATAATTGCGCATTATTTGTCATTGTGACATATGCCAAATTTTAAAATTCATTGAAATGTCGCGATTTGGATAAGATTCTTTAAGTTCTATTCAAGAGAAAGTGACCGCGAGTAAACCCAAAAATATAATACTTTTATTTATTCTACTCGAGAAATATTCTACCGAATTACACTCGTGCATCAAAATAAACCTGATAATTTTTCATTCATGCATGTTTTCAGTAAAAACTGCATTCGGTTATTTTCATATTTTGTTAAAAGAGCCCTCCTCCTTCGGAGTCGGGCTCTTTCGCCAAAATATGAAAGTAAACTCATGCAGTTATTAGACAACATGCTTTCATTTAATAAAAAATTATCGGTAATTTTGATGCACTTGTGTAATAATAATGATAATAATAATAATTGTCTTTATTATTTCCAAAATATAAATGTTTTACAATAGAATAAAATGTAAAAACAGATTCACTAATTGAAAATAAAAGGCGAAGTTCAGCTTTTATGAGGCATTAAGCACCATAAAAGTTGCTCTACCACTTAACCTTAAGGAGTGTACATGCTTAAATTGATAAAGAAAATAATAAAAATTAAGAAAAAATACAAAAATCAAAAATTCAAAAGTTGGTATCTAGACTGGGTTTAGGATTTATAGCTTGAAACGTTTTTAATTTTCAAAATGAAGTAATCAACAGAGTGTTCAGATTTGAGTAGTGAAAAGATATTTAGCAAAATATACTTTAAGCTTATTAATTTTATAACTTTTAAGATCTGTAGGAAGTCCGTTATAGACATGGCTAATTTGATATCTGAAAGAGGATCTGAAAAGTTCTAGCCTGAAGAATGGAACTGTAATTAAACCTCTATTTCTAATGTTAAGATTGTGTATATCTGTCCTATATGTTATTTTTCGATGTAAGTAAGATGGCTTTCTTGTAAGTACTATTTTATGATAGAGACACGGTGAATGTAATATCCATCTATTATTTATGTTTAACCACTCAATTTTTTTAAGTTTATTTGAGACGCTACGGCGTTTTCGAATACCAAATATCAATCTAGGACAGCAGTTCTGCATTTTCTTAATTTTCCTTTTATATTCAACAGTTAAACATGGACCATATATAGCGTCAGCATAGTTAAACACCGATAAAATCAAAGCCTCACATAATGTTTTTTTACGCCAAATGATGAAAAATGTCTGATGCCAAAAACTGTTTTCAAAGACATATATGCTTTTTGAAGTACCGCGTTAATATGCTTTTCAAACCTCAAATCAGTGTCCAGAATCACACCTAAATTTTTAGCTTCCGAGACCGTAGCTAGTTTTTCATTATTTATCTTAACATCAATCTCACTGGAAATCTTTTGACGATTTAGTTTGGAGCCAAATAGGAGAGTTTTTGATTTAGTGGGATTGATTAAAAGGCAATGATTTTTAGCAGCTTCTACAAACGCATTAAGGTCAGCATTAATCGTATTACAAGCATGTTCAATTGCCTGCGGAGAAAAGCTATAGTAAAGTTGGGTGTCATCTGCGTATAAATGTGTACCTACTACAATTAGATATGTGTTGCAATAGTTGAGACGTATAAATTGTAAAGAATAACGGACCCAATATTGAGCCTTGTGGTACACCTGACGAAAGTGGAAGTATCTCTGAGCTTTTGTTATTTAGAGAGACACGTTGCTGTCTATTTCTTAAATAATTATTAACTAATAAGCGAGCATTTTCTGCAAAACCTATATATTGTAATATATTAATTAATAAGTCATGATTTATAATCCCTGCTTCATATGGGATTTTTAATACAGAAGGGTAATATTCAGTGTTATTGATTGCTAATTGGCTATTTTTGAACACTTGACTAGAAATACACAGTTTTAAGAGGTTTAAATGTCAAATGAAAAATTATCTAAAAAAAAGTGTCACCTAATCCAGGTGAATTAAATTATTGAAATAAAAAAATCGTCTAGAGTATGCGTGGGGATAGTGGCAAACATATTAAAAATAACTCCAACTTTTTGCGAAGTTTCGGGGAGGGGGGGTGTGGAAAAAAAAGTTGAATGTAAAAGTTGTAGATCTCAAAAAGATCTAAAAATTTTATGAGCGACTTTGTACCATAACCTCGAAATTTCTGAGAAAAGCAGCAAAAGCTGACTTGTCTTTTTTATTTTTAGTTTTCGCAAAAATGTTGAATTTGCATAAAAATGTATTAAAAGGTAACTTTTATAGTCGCAAATTGTACTGTAGGACCAATACTGATAGTTTTGCTAGAGGGTTCAAAATACTGCCGAAAACGGGGAATCTCGCTTAGGCAAGGTCATTACACTTCGGATCTTTAATGGAAAAATATTATTTAAACTTATTGAATATGATAATTAGGAGCTGAAAAAATTCAGTCTCCTACGGGATAATAATCAGCCGGCTAAAAAATTTTATCACCAAGGAAAAAAATGAAATTGCTAATTTTCACTTTTTAAAAATTTACAAATTATAAAGCTTGATTTATCATTGACAAAAAAAAATTTTATTACTTTTTTTTCGTTTTCTTATGATCAACAGTCTCTAAAAATAACCAAAATACATTCCTAGGAATAATGGAAAGAGATTGCAAAACAATTATCCTACGGAACTCTTCAGTTATTAAGAAGAGAAACACAGTAAACGCAATGTATGGAAACAAAAATGATGAAATAATATTAACAGAAGAAAAGACAAGTTATGAAGTGATATGGAAAGAGTTTTACCAATATCTACTTAACGACTGGCCAATATTGGAAGAGCGCACGGATAACAATAGCGGAGAAGTGGATGATACTAACAAAACAATGGATACAGGTACGCCTAGGTTCGACAAAGTTACAGTGGTGTGTGTAAATTTAGTGCGGCGTCATTTGGAATGCGATACAAAAATAATTTGGAACCTGAATATGAAATCAATTGAGTTACATTTTAGAATTATTTTGGCTTCTACAGAGTGTTCCAAGAAAAAGGATGCAACATAAAAACTACTGCCCACCTTCGTGAGGTTTGATGAGGGATCGTCATTTATCTACATAACAGCGTGTGATGAAGGGCTGGGGGAAAGAGTGAGTAGTTGGAGGGTAATGGATGAGGAAAGCTTGAGTTAACATAGGTATGTGGAAACGGATATGACTGGAGGAAGAAATGAATTAGTGGAAGGGAGGGTATGGAAGTGGACGAAGGCTGAGACAGAGATTACGAGGAAAAAAGTAAGAGAGGAGATAGAAAGGAGACTTGGGCATGATTTAGAGAAACTGTACGATATGCTACAGGCCTGTAAAAGAGAAGGAAAGGGGAACTGTGGAGGTAGTGTGAGAAGGACGAAGGCGAATGCTGAGGAGAAGAAGAAGGGTTAAGTGAAAAGAGGACTTTAAGGAAAAAAATTAGCTAAAAGGAGCGATTGTGAACAGGAGACATTGGATCGATTGGAAGCTTGGGGAGGTTAACTACTTCTCGACGCAGGTGCTTACTGAACATGGGTCGAGTGCAGGTGAGGGACCGCCACCTGTCTTGAAGTATGGGTAGTTATTCCTAGGCGGAAGTAAGGGAGATATCGAGGTGGATTTGGTTGGTGGGCATTCCCTAGGGACTGAGTCACGTACTGTATGGCTACTAGTCAGGACCCACTCGAACATGAGTTTCCCATCTCGGCCAGAAAAAAAATGATGTCGATGTCCCAAGACGGAATGATCTGGCAGTGGAAGCAATAAATCTTAAATTAATGAGATTATTATCAATATAATAAATTATAAGCTGAGAGCCGAAGTTCTATAAAGTTCATATAATAAATGAAAAATATTGCTATCGGTAACATATGCTATAAATAGGCGAACGCTTATTGTAAAATCGAAAGAAAGATCAGATTGTAAAAGGGTTCACTGACCATATTATATAATATATTATGTGGTACTAAGCTAAATTCCACTCTGCATGAGTTTATATGAAGTTGACCCAATTATATATAAACACTCAATTTTGCTAATATTAGGAACGATTTAGTTTGAACAAAATTTTATATGGTTTATTTTGAAGGGCCCACAAACGAAACATACATGTAACTAGATTTTATCCCCCGGAAAGAGGTTGAAAAAAAATAATACGTGTTTTCTTTAATCAATGCAAAAACCAGTGGATTTATAAAGAAAATTTTCAAACAAAAATTGTGAAGCTTTAAATTCTACACCAAAAATGGTCCTTATAATTTTTCCCCATATGAAATTAGAGTGAGTAAAAGGTAGGAGGTTTTGTAAACTTGAGATATTTGTAAATTTTTTTTGTACCTATTGACTCAGATTTTTCAAATTGGTTGCGGAACAAAAAAAATCAGGATCCTAACTTCTTTTCCAATATTTTATTTTGCGATGAATCTACGTTTACCAGAGACAGAATTTTCAATTTAAATAATGCACATTATTATGCCTACATTGGTGATAATCCTCATGCAACAGTAGAGAAAAAGCACCAGCAAAGATGTAGTATACATTTTTGGATAGGAGTAATCGGTAATCAGCTTCTGGGACCCGTAGAGCTTCCTAGCCGTTTAACAGGACAAGAATATCTCAATTTTCTACAAAATGTTTTACCTGATTTAATAGATGAGGTTCCCCTGATGATTCGAAATAATTTACTGTTCATGCACGACGGCTGTCCAGCTCATTTAGTGGAGAGGTTCGTCAATATGTCGACAATACCTATTACGATAAATGGATTGGAAGAGGTGGTTCAGTTAATTGGCCCCCAAGATCTCCAGATTTAAGACTCTGTGATTTTTGTAATAGGGGTTATTTAAAATCATTAGTCTGTGCTGTTCCAACAGAAACCCGTATTCAGTTGTGGCAAAGAATTCAAAGCGCTTGTAGTGAGATTAGAAATATTGCAGGAATTTTTGCAAAAATTAGACGATCTTTAGAGAAAAGAATAAATTTGTGTATTGAGACAAATTGTCGTCATGTAGAGCATCTGTTGTGAAATTAATTCTCTTATTTCTGTTTTGGTAATAATCTCTAACTTTGTTTTTTTTTTAATGTTGATTGTTGTTTTATAGCCTCACGGAATAAAATTAATTTAAAATTTCCAAAACAATGTAAGCAACTTGATACTTACGACTTTTGTTACCAGTATCTGTACAATTTGTTGATTCTTCAAAGCCAACTTGATATTACAGATACAATTTTATAATCCAACATGATTTTATGTAAGAAACACTAAAAGTTTAAATTTATTTTTCTCGAAAACGGTTCATAATATCAATTTTTAAGAAGAGAACATTTTTTATAAAAATTATCTTGAATTTTCCAAATTCGGTGTCGAATACATAAAAAACTTGAAAATAAATTTTTTTTAATAAAAAAACCCGTTGCACACGCTTGTGATGGATCTGAAAAAAATTTATTCACAGCGAACTACGGGTTTGTAACTGTTTATTGATTATACCAAGTTTGAATATTTTAAGTACCGGTATTTTGGAGAATTTGACGGAAACTTAGAGAACGTCTTCTTCAAAGGGCTATAGCTCCCTTAGGAAGCATTTTCGGGTTAAGGTAATTTGAGGTAATTCGAGATAAAATCACCCCTAGTAACTGTAGTTTCCGTTTGGCATCAAAGTTTTTGGACACCATGTATTATAAAATGTATACAATAAATAAAAATTAAAATAATTAGTAAGCATAAGAAATATTGAGATTTTTTATCATAACTTTGCGCGGAACTACAACCTGCTCCTTTGAATTGTTCCCATCTTCATTATGATCATCGAAATATTTGTTCAATTAATAATGAAACTTTGACCTTGTCACATGGATGTATTTTATTTGACTTGACCCAAGCGATAGAACTATAATTTTTTTCAATGTTCCAGGAAGTAGATAAACCTACCTTCTCCTATTAACCATATTTCTTCAAGGCATAGTTTTGCATTTGCAAGTCTCTTTAGAATAAGTATTAACATATATTCACAACCGTTTTATTTCCTTCATTGAATAAGTACGTATAATTTTCCTTGAATTTTATTTAACCTTCACTAACAATACTTGAATTAAAATATTTCGACATTGAACAAATATCGCAATATTGGCGAAATGATAACCTAAAATTTTTATTGATAACGCAGAGAGGTTGGGATTTGAACATAATTAATTTATTGACAGGGTATACGTAGCGTACGTCAGCAGATTTTGAAAAATCACCAATATTTGAAATTAATAAGTCTGGGATAACTGTTACTAACCAAAGAATGTTTTTATTACATAACATCTCGTAGTTACTACAAGTTTTCACTATATTTTCATAGAGATTTATTTTGATCTCGATGCTTCATTACAAATTACGAAAATTGATAGCAAATTTTGCGCCAGTTTTAGTTATTAACGTTACAAGGCCAATAACGGATTAGGTTGTCGTTCAAGACTTTTCGTAATCCCGCTGGAAGATTACATTTTGATTCCGAGGAAACCTTCATATTATGAATATATCTAGAAGTGCTAATTTAAAAAATATAAATGAAGGAGAGGAATCTATAAAATTTGAAATTGAAATTGAAAATAACAATTTTTTGCCATTTTTAGATGTTCTTATTAATAAAACATCTACAGGGTATGAAACGAGTGTATACCGCAAACCAACACACACTAATAGATAGTTGAATTTTGACTCTAATCATTCTATAAGCGTTAAAAAAGGGATAGTGAAATCTTTATACGATAGGGCCAGAATCATTTGTTCTAGTGATGATCAATTTACAAAGGAGAAAACTTTTTTAAAAGATGTTTTAAATAACAATAATTAACCTGCAGAATTTGTAAATAAGGAGATATATAGAGAGGGGCTCATTGTTAATACCCCATAACAATAATATTAATAATTCAGCTAACATAATTTTTAGGAACTTAACAATACCGTATGTTAAGGGTTTATCGGAAAGAATTAAAAAAATTGGTAACCAATTCAATATTAGAACTAGTTTTAAATCGAACAATACATTGAGATCAATACTAACAAAAACGAAACCAAAGAATGAAGAACAATCTTCAAAAACTGCATATATCAAATATCATGTGAATGCGACAAATTTTATTTAGGTGAAACATCTAGACCATTGAAAGTACGAATAAACGAACACAAAAAATACATCAAAGATAGGGAGTTCTTTAAGTCAGCTATTTGCAAACATGCTTGGGAAGAGGGTCATCAAATTCAATGGGATTCATCGAAAATAATATTAAAAGAACCCAATAATAAAAGACGGAAAATCAAAGAAAGTGCTTTAATACAACTAAATGCAGATAAATGTGTAGCTAGTATTTCAGCCGAATGTAGTCAAATTTGGTTACCAATGTTAGAAAGAGAAATTTCCAATAATCAATTACCTGCGTTATCAGGATAGCATCATAAGTTTTTATCCAGGTTTTCTTATGATTTATAATTTGAATAGTTGTTAATCGATACACATTTCAATACACAAAATCACAAAACTGAGTATACATATTTCAAAAACTTCAAAAACTTCAAAATATTCATACACAAAAAAACTATCAAGAAACGCGTTTTATTAACAACATTTCCAATATAAGCGAAAAAACGCGCTATCCCAATAAAAACCGTTCCTGGAACGTGCACTTCACTGGATTCCATTTCTAGTAGACTATCATATCGTTGGAATGTCATAAAATGAAATATTTCATTTCACATTTTGCCACAGATATGATCTACTATGAATGGACCTTAATAAAAATTTGATAACAAAATTTTGCAGTCTTAAACTTCAAAATAATTTTTGATTGTCTAGTTGTCAAATTTTTTCTGTTGTGTCAGTTAGGGATAAAAAATTACTTAATTTCTACTTATTTTTTCTTGACAACGGTAGCTGGAACGCTACCGAAACGTTGAAGTAAAGAATTTAAAAATATTGTGGTTTAATTTCCCAAAAAATTAAAAAAAAAAGGATAAAAAAGAAGAATAGTTTTATAATGTATCAATGATGTAAAGACGTAAAAATATAACAATTTATAATCTTATTTATAAGTTTGAAAAAATTTATGTATGTTAAAGTCACTGAATTTTAAGTCTCTCTATAAAAAAATATTCTTTCATTGCAGGCCTATTAGCTGGGATTTGAAATAAACCAAAATTATTTTTAGTGTTGGTGATTGAAAAAAATAGGTGTTTTTTTTTTAAGTTATAGGATATGGTAGGATACATTAATAGAGTTTAGGTCAATATTTTAGATGGATATATTTAACAACAACTAAATACTAAGTTTTCATGACAGTTGAAAAAACTGCATACAGCTAAAGTATAAAAAAAACAGAACAAAATATAAAAATATTCCACCAAAAGTACCTATTGATTTACGATAGGTCCTCCCAAGTACCTAGAACCTGTATAATAGTAAGAAATAATATAGAGATACTGCCTTTAAATCATTTCTGTTTCAGAGACCTGACCACGGTCAAAGTAAGATTCATCTCTGATGGGGGACCGAGGGAGATTATTCTCGGATCGGTCTACCTACCAGGAGATGCTTCTGAACAACCACCATCCAGGGAAGTGGAGGAACTAGTGAGAGGATGTCGGGGCAAAGGAACGCATCTGATCATTGGGGGAGATGTGAATGCACATCACACAACCTGGGGAAGCACAAACACCAACCAAAGAGGTGAGTCTTTACTACAATTTATTATGGAAAATAATCTGGACATATTAAATGTGGGAAACAAACCTACCTTTGTAACAATAAATAGAAAGGAGGTTCTAGATATAACAATTGCAACTACTTTTATAGCTAGTTTTGTTAAAAAATGGCATGTGACTGATGAGGTGAGTTGTTCGGACCACAGACACATAAGCTACACATTAACAGGTTTTAGCACTGAAACTGAAACTTACCGGAACCCAAGGAAAGCTAACTGGGAGGCCTATCAGGCGGACCTAGGCCTTGAAATCCAAAGGGTGAGAGAGACGGTAAGAAACAGCGTGGATCTAGACCTAGCTGCGGAACAATTCCAAGAAGCTATCGTGTCTACCTTCAATCGCAACTGCCCCGAAACTACAAGGAGAACCAACAGGAATGTGCCCTGGTGGAATAACGACCTTGAAGTTTCAAGGGCGGAAGTACGAAAGCTCTTCAATAGGGCAAGTAAAGACGGAGAGTGGACCGTATATAGGAAAACTCTGACGTCATACAACAAGGCTCTGAGAATCGCTAAAGGAGACTCATGGAGGAAACACTGTGAAGAGGTAGAACAGACTTCTGAATGTGCTAGACTCCAAAAGATACTCTCCAAAGATCCTCAAAGGACAATTAACTCATTAGAGACAAAAGATGGGAGATATACACAAAGCGGGAAGGAAACTCTGATAGAACTTCTCGAAGTACATTTTCCAGAATGCAAAATAAGTGATGAACCATTAGATACAGAACAACAAATGGTCTCGAGGACTCCAAATCGGAGTAACGAGGAAAGTTGGAAAGTATCTAGGGAAGTGGTTAATCAAAGCAAAATAAAATGGGCAATTAACTCATTTGAGCCATATAAATCACCGGGACCGGACGGGATCTATCCAATTATGCTGCAAAAGGCAGACGGCATTATACTCAGCAGACTGTGTACGATCCTTAGAGCAAGTATGGGACTAGGGTACATACCAAAGGTCTGGAGAAATGTTAGGGTGGTCTTTATTCCTAAACCTGGTAAAACAGGTGACAATAAAGCGAAATCCCTGAGACCCATAAGTTTGATGTCATTTGTACTGAAGACATTGGAAAAACTGGTGGACATGCACATTAGAGGAGGATCGTTGGTAGAAAGACCGATCGACCTGGATCAATATGCATACAGACCAGGAGTATCCACAGAGACAGCACTCCATCACCTAGTACAAGGAATAGAGTACGCTCTCGAAAATAAGGAAGTATTATTAGCAGCCTTCCTTGATATAGAGGGTGCATTTGACAACACCTCCCACAAAGTAATCACTAGGGCAATTCGTCAAAAGCAAATTGACGAAACAAGCTGCAGATGGATAGACTGCATGCTGAAAGACCGAACGATATTCTCAACCTTGATGGGCACAACATTGTCAGCCCGAGTTTCAAGGGGATGTCCACAAGGAGGAGTACTGTCTCCTCTAATATGGAACCTTGTAATGGACGGACTGATAAGGAGACTCAAAAAGGAACACCATACTGTCTTAGGATATGCGGACGATCTAGTCATCATATCACAAGGCAAATTCAGTACTACGGTCAGAGAGCGCATGCAACAGGCTCTGAACATAGTAACGAAATGGACGACAGAGGTGGGTTTAAATATAAGTCCCACCAAATCAAACTTAGTACCCTACACCAAGAGAAGGAACTTGGCAGGTTTGGGACCACTATACCTTCAAGGTACGGAAATTCCAATGGTTATGGATGTTAAATATCTCGGGGTGATTATTGACTCGAGATTAACATGGTCCAAACAAATGGAAAAAGTTGCAGCAAGATCGGAAACCACACTAATGATGGCAAGACGAACTTGTGGTAAAACATGGGGATTGAGTCCGCGAATGATACACTGGATATACAGTGTAGTGGTTAAACCCATAATAACATATGCGTCTTTGGTCTGGTGGACAGAGACGACACAAAAGAATGCAATGACGAGACTGGGCAAGGTGCAAAAACTTGCATGTCTCAGCATTGCAGGATGCATGAGAAGCACGCCAACGGCAGCACTAGAAGCCTTATTCGACCTTCCTCCACTACACCTCGTGATAATTGGGGAAGCAAGGATGGGACTATTTAGGCAGCAAGATAATCTGAGCAACAAAATAGTTAGATCAGGACACACATCTGTTAAAGACATCATAAGTGAAGCCATTTTAGATATGAAAACAGACTATATGGCCACTAAACTTCTCCCAAGCCCTAAATATGAGGTAGAAATACCTCACAGAAAGGACTGGCAAGACCCAAGCAGACTGAAATTTCCCCGAGGAGAGACCTGGTACACAGACGGATCACAGACAGGGGAAGGAACAGGAGCAGGAGTGTACAGTGAAAAGAGAAACACAAAAGGCTCTTTCTCACTAGGCAAACATACCTCTGTATTTCAGGCAGAGATCTATGCCATCCTAGAATGTGTCAGAATTAACAAATATAGGACTGACACTCATAGGATAAACATACTAACTGATAGCCAGGCAGCCCTTGCGGCTTTAAATAGCCGCAAGGTAACATCCAGACTAGTAGAAGAATGTCAGAAAGAACTAAATGAACTGGCAGACCACATTAAAGTAAGATTGGTGTGGGTGCCGGGACATAATGGTATTTCTGGAAATGAACAAGCTGATGAACTCGCAAAAAGAGGTTCAGCAACAGTATATGTTGGACCAGAACCAGCTCTTGGGACCACAAAAAAGGTAGTCCGAGCGCAAATACAAAAATGGGTACAAAGCCAACATAGACTTCATTGGAGGAACACTCCGAAACAGGTACACAGCAAAACCTTCATAGGTGACACATGTGCAAAGCGGGCCAAAGAACTACTGAATATCAGCAGGAATAAGCTAAGAATTATTGCAGGTTATCTAACAGGTCATACCCCGTTGAAAGATCACCTGCATAAAATGGGGTTATATAACGGGGACCTCAGCTGCAGACTATGTGGCATGGAGAACGAGACCGTGACCCATATCTTCTCTGAATGTGAGGCACTGCCCTCGAGGAGACAGGCAATCTTCGGAGAGGCCAATGTGCCACCTGAAGTATATGGCACACATCCAATGGACCTATACCGTCTACTCGAAGGTACGGGGATAACTGGATGGGTGGACTAAATATGGGAGCAGAGTACAATAAGCCAATAGGCTGCAGTGCTCCCGGCATCTGAACGGCTCCCAAAATGGAAAAAAAAACCTATATGTATATGTAGGTTTTATTAATATAACCTATACATTTTGACCAGTTGAGCGGGAACACTCTGTATATGAAAAAAATACTCCGTTAAAACAAGCAGTTGGGGAGGGGGAGGGCTTAAAATGAACGCAAGACCGCAAGACTATTGCAGGCTTAGTCTTGGTCTTGCACTGCTCGGTCTTGGTCTTGCAGCCTGAAGCTAGTCTTGGTCTTAGTCTTGCATTTTCTGCAATACCAAGACCAAGACCGCAAGACCAAGACCAGTCTCGCTCATCACTTTAAAAAGTGCAGCAAACTCCAATTTTCGACGAATTATACCATAATATATATGTTTTAGTGAATCGATATTAGTGAAGCCTGTTGATTGCCGAATAATATAGCCCAATAACTGATTAGCACTTCTAGATATATTCATAATATGAAGGTTTCCTCGGAATCAAAATGTAATCTTCCAGCGGGATTACGAAAAGTCTTGAACGACAACCTAATCCGTTATTGGCCTTGTAACGTTAATAACTAAAACTGGCGCAAAATTTGCTAGGTATCAATTTTCGTAATTTGTAATGAAGCATCGAGATCAAAATAAATCTCTATGAAAATATAGTGAAAACTTGTAGTAACTACGAGATGTTATGTAATAAAAACATTCTTTGGTTAGTAACAGTTATCCCAGACTTATTAATTTCAAATATTGGTGATTTTTCAAAATCTGCTGACGTACCAAGACCAAGACCAAGACTAACCGGGTCTTGGTCTTGGTCTTGGTCTTGCATTTGCTCATCACTAAATATGGTTTACTGCATATAATAAATGGCTGTTCCAGCTTGAGAAAATAGAAAACAAATTTTTACGTTTGCTGTACTATGAAAAATATCATAGGCGTTCCAATCATATAATAGTTCGTACAGTTCAATTGAGGAATGAATTTAAAATATTGTCTTTGGGAAATAGGCAAGCACTCATAGTATTAACCTATTTATATAAAATTATAAACAACAAAATTAACTCATCTG
The DNA here is from genome assembly GCA_910591695.1 of Galerucella pusilla. Classification (NCBI taxonomy): domain Eukaryota; kingdom Metazoa; phylum Arthropoda; class Insecta; order Coleoptera; family Chrysomelidae; genus Galerucella; species Galerucella pusilla. The sequence goes on along the minus strand of CAJUYI010000555.1, from coordinate 80,557 downwards.
AGATACTATCCCTAATTAGATTCAATGTCCCATCCCCATCACTCGTACTTCACTACATTCGCCTCTTGTAGACATGTTACGATTAGCCAATGAATATAATGCATCATTAAATTTGAATTGGTCAGGAAGTGAAAATGTTTTTCGCACAAATATTTTCGCTAACTGATTTAAGCATGTAACTTAGTATTTAAACCAAATAACCTTGCTTTATTTTGTACTTTTATACATGAAGCTTATACTTTAACTCCAAGAGCTCATCCATATCTCAAATGTGGTTGTATGAAATCCAAACCAATGGTTCAATACGACTCAAAGTCCAAACCACAGAAAATTTAATTAAATTCCCTCAAAGGACACTTATGATGCTACTAGTTTCGGTACAATATTACCATCATCAGGCTACAATATAAAGAAATGGTACACTTAATACATGAAGATCTTATAAAATTTTGTTAAAATTACTCGAACAAGAGTAATAGATATGAAATTAATGTGAAATATGATATTATAATTAATAATACAAGATGAGAATATTACACTTGTTAATATTACAATTAGAAAACTTTAAATACAAATTAAAAAGGAAATAAAAATATTTCAAATTACAAGTTTGATAATATAAATTATATTAGTAGGTAGTCAAAATTGAAATAAAATAAAATTTTAGTTATCTGTATGAAAAATATAATCCAAAGAACAATAGGTTGTTGCCAAAAACGTATTTTTCAAATACCCAAGTAGGCAAAACCAATATTTTCTGTAGAATGTTTGACAGTGTTTTATGACAGTTTAAATCTTTTGCGTTAGTTTTTAATAGAAATGTCGAGCACCAGACCAAAAATACTTAATGACCAAGGCAAATACATATTCAAACTTATTATTTTTGTTCACAATAATTTATTACTAATACCGTATAACAGTAACATACTCATACGCTTTATGCTGTCTACCGTCATGTGATCCCGTAGCACAGTGGATAAGGGTGCCGCATGATGCTTTTTTCGATCCGTAAATTCCGAGTTCGAGTACCGGGTAGTTCATTTTTTATATATAAATTTTTTAAATCATATTTCTTCGTAGAAAAAAAATAGTGTATGCAACTCTCTTGTAATGGTTATTGCATGATCGTTGCATAATATACTATTTTGTCATCCATTACATTCCATATTATACGTTGTCGTACATGTTAAGAGCCACGAAAAATAGCAAGAACTAATAAATAAATTGGAAATAGTTTTAATTTTAAGCTCAAACCAAGGAACTAAATATTGTGAGCTCGGATATAAAGCGGATATAGACAATATTTCGTGCAATATTTAGTCCAAGTTTTGGAACAATATTTGGAATAGATTCCTTGTGTGAATAAATGGCCAATTGTCTTAAGATATTTTAAACTATTCCAATTTATTGAACAATATTTAGTTCAAGATTCTGCACAGTGATTTGATTTGATGATAAAATAAATGAAACCTTTTCAAAAATTTCGGAAATTTCGGAAAATTTGAAATAAGTAGGTATTTATTAATTTGCACGGCTGCTCATGTCACTAATCGAATATTAACTTTAAAACAAAGGAGAAGGTGTGTTTTACATTGTACAAACAAGCATGTTTTGAGATTTCCTCAATTAATATTTCAATCTCTGGTATATTCCAAGAGATATTTTTCAACCACTTTAATACATAACCACAAATGATCAAGATTAATGACATTTCCATAGAACATTTTTATCGTGAAGCAAAAACACAAACAATAAATCAAGTTGTTAAGAAAATAGAACCTGTTTGACAGGGTAGACAATTTTTAATACAATTTTTAATTTTAGACTTATCAATTTGAATTGTTCCAAAGCTTGCACAAGAAGTTGTCTAATCTAAAATGACCTTAAAAATGTGTTGTTTTTTATGAACGTATAGCGAGATGACACCACCCAACCAGATTTATTATTGTAGGTACTTCATTCTACATATGAACCCAGGCCTCCGAGGTCAAATTAAAGACCTGCAAATAAAGTAGATATTATTTAACGATTACAAAACGCAATTGGCATCATTAGTAAAGCTTCTCTACCACTTACAGGTTAATATCTGTATTGATAAAGATGGAAAGTATTTCGAGAAGTATCTTTAGGTTACTTTGTAGTATATTTTTGTTGTTGTTGTTACGTAAATAGTTGTGGGTTATTGTAACAATGATACTGAGCTTGGAAAAGTCGTATTTTCCTAAAGTGGAACAGGTTATAACGGTTTCATTGAGTCAGCTTTCCCACTCCCCCCTACCAGTTATTTCACGAGATAGAGGAAAAAGTACTAGTGCAAACTCACTTAAAATGAACTAATGATTGCGATTATATTTAAATCAACCTTTTAATTTTTTTTATTTAACATACTGCGTCAACCACTAGGGTTATTGGCAGTTTAGTACAAAACATTTACAGTTACATATATCAGTTACATTATGATTATAAATTGTACATGTTGATGGCTTTGAAGAAATTCAAGGAATCGTTGATTTGGTCTCCGAGAGCTAACTGTAAGGAGTTGGGGATCTTATGCTGTCTTCGTTGGATTGCAAACTGGGGACATTCTAGGATAATATGTTTAATGGACATGTTTTCATTACATTGGGAACATTGAGGTGGGTCTTCTTTATTTAGTATGAATTTGTGCGTTAAGGCTGTGTGTCCAATCCTTAATCGGGTAGCTTTAATTTGTTCAGCTCTTGTAGTCGGTATGGAGGGAAATTTACCTTTATTATAGAAAAATGAAGTTTTTGTGTTATTATTGGTAACTACGCCCTCTAGCAGTGGATTAGAAAGCTTTAAAATAATTTCCATCAGTTTCTTGTATGCTAGTTTGTAATCTAAGCTGTACGATAAATAGTTTCTGATATACAGCGAGCTATCTCTCTCAATCAGACACCCGGTACATCGTTTTTCTTAGAGTTCCTGATGGAGCCGAAAACTTAAATTTTGTAGTGTCTAAACCAGGTATGGGCAACCTTTGACATGTTGTGGGCCAAACTTTAGTGTGCAAATACGTTCGCGGGTCGCATTTAAAAGTAGTACATTTTAAAGTAGTGTTGTAGTGCTCATAATTTTTTGCGATAGATATCAAACATAAAATAATACGACAATATTATCATAATATCAATTTATTAAAATAAAAAAATTAAATAATAACATTATAATTAAATAGTTGAATTTGGAATTGTTACAAACTACGAAAGTTAAATAGCGATACCGAAATCAATGAGACACTTGAGCTTAAACTTGGGAAACTAATCCATCGATGTTTGGATTAATTCCACTGATACAAAGACGTAAAGAATTTTCCAAATTATCGTCAGTCAGCCTTGTACGATATTTCGATTTATTAACTTTCATCAGTGAAAAGTTCGGGCCATCCACCCGCTTATATAGGAAAAATGAAGGAATGATCTAGAATCGTCTAGTGTAGAACAGTTGAGAAGAAAAAATCTTGTGTTGCGCCGCCAGTGAAGCGGCAAACATCGAAGGCTTTGATGTTTACCGCCTCACTCTTTGATGATGGCCGACACAGGTTTTTATTTTGCAATATGATGAAAAATTCTCAGTTGAACGCCTACAATCCAATGAAAGTAGCCCACCCATGGTCTAAACTAACATGCTCTGTCAAAACCAGAAGCTGTCTCCAATACTACCTACCAAAAATGTAAACTGAGTCTATCAAACTATTTAAAAGTTAGTTGACTCATTTACACTCGGTATTAGATGAGTAAATTGACAAAATTTTCAAGGTTGTTAAATGCTAGCTCGACTCTGTAAAGATCTCAATATAAATGCACGCTTTTTCAAATTTTTTCAAGGATATCATAAAAATTAATTTCCCTGCACATTTTTACGAGCCTATTTCATAAAATATTTAATAATCAGTGTGAGGTTTTTTATGAATAAATACATAATGTAGGAAACGTTATTTTCGTACGGTAAATTTCAATGTTACAACACATATTTTTCGATCGAATATTTATTACTCGAAAAAGTTCACTTAATTCCAGCCACTTGCCAAAATGTAATACGACGATCTTGACCTTCATTAGATATGCCAAAAATATGACGTGTTATACTCCGTATCTCTATTTAGAATTTATAAATATTTATTTTCCAAATCCGCTCATGATCAAATTTAATTATCAAGGATAAATGACCATGAAAATGATACAAGATTACAGAGAGCTGTAAAATAATTATTTTATATTTTGTGTAAGGTAATAAGCGTATATTATATTTGTAATGCTTACAGCTCTGTAATCACCTCTAAAACACTCCTCATCTTTCTAATTAATTGGATAAAATAATTCTACATCCAACCACAGGACATATCCTCTTAAAATAGTAGTTTGTACAATTAGTGCGCAAAGCGTCACTTTTCCCACGAGCGCAAATCTAGCGAGTGGGAAAAGTGATTTGCGTACAAGTTGTACAAATTATTTTTTCTACAACCACATTTATTAATGAAAGAAATACAGTAATTTATAGTTATTTTATTTAAATTTTGAACAGAGAGAACACACAATATTTAAATCAAGAGAAAAATTAGTTGAACGTATTTTTGTTTGTGAAATTTGAACAATTTTGTATTATCATTAAATTATTATTATTTTGATCTTGTTCATAATTCCCAAAATAACGCTTGCTAGGTTAATGTTTTTATAATTCATAAATTAAAATAAATAATAAAATAAATCGTTACTTACTTTTGGTTACATTCACCAAATAAAATAATCGGCTTTGTTAAGAAGCTGAATTTGTTTGGTGAAATCTGAATAGGTGTGAGCCACAATAGACTCTTGTGAGTCGCAGTGGAGGGCCTTATAGACCCACTCACCACAAACCTAACCTAACCTAACCTAACCTACTTTTGGTTTAAATTTAAAAATTGTACAACAATAAGAAATTCACTACTAAGTTGAATTGTCGAAAAAAGTTGACAGGACATTATAGGTTAGATTAGATTAGATTTTATGAGGTGGCTTTTGGCCTATTCCACTGCGACCTTTTCAGATCTATTGTGATCCTCTAAACTCTAGATTACATTCTCCAGCCTGACTCTTTCAAAAAAGTCTATTAGCGTGGAGACTGAATCTTTTATATTGGTTATCTCTGCCAATGGCTTTTCTTCGCCTAATGCAAAAAACCGCACATTTGCTAGGCTATCGCACTGACATATTCTGCCGTTTCTTATTCTAAGTGACAAAACCTGCACATATCTTCGTTTGTCAATCCCATCAGCTTTAAATGCCTATGGAGCTTACAATGCCCACTACAGCTTTGACAGTTTTCCTATCTTTGGCCATCAGATCTGCTGTAAATTTTGGCGTGTTCTACTATGAACTGTTTTGCTTGCCTCTGTTCTGGTGAGTTCCTCCACCATTTTCCAGTTTTGTGGGCGACCCACTTTTTTGTTTCCCATCTTGTTATGGTCTTTGCAACGCCGCAGAAGGGTTCCGGCCCAACGAATGGCATTGATGAGCCTTGTTTGGCCATTTCATCCGATTTTTCGTGCCCCGGTACCCAGGCTACCGTAACATTGCTACGCTCACCCAGTGTGTTTAGGGCCCGCACACACTCCCATACTAGCTTAGAATTGACTTCTACGGAGTTGAGTGCCTTTAGCGCTGCTTGGCTGTCTGTGAATATAGCAATTGAACGATATGTTCTCTTCTGCCTTTTAATTTCTTCCACACAGTAGTAAATCGCCGTCATTTCTACCTGGAAAATTGTGACATTCCTTGATAGGCTCACTGGGAAGGCTATCTCTTGCTTTAGCCTTTAGCCCTACTATACCGACTCCTACGCCGTCCAACGTCTTTGACCCGTCTGTATACCAAAAAACATCCGCACCTTTTTTCCAGTCTTCCCCGTTTGGTATAGTTACTTTGAACTTATTATCGGAGCTATATCTCGTAGCTATTGCATCGATGGGCTGTCCCATTACATGGTCTGCTTTTAGCTCCTCGATTAGCTCAGTACTATGTGTTTGGCTTATGTGTTGCTGACTATGTATTAATCTGTGCATTACAGATCTCGCTTCACCTTGTACAAATATGTGTAGAGGTGGCAGATTCATTAAGACTTCTATTGCAGCTGTAGGAGTAGTTTTTATGGCCCCTGTAACACACAGGCAGGCCAGCATTTGTCTGTTATTCAACAGTCTTACAGGTCATAGGTAGCTTTGTTATATTGTGAATAAAATAAAATAAGTGGAATAAAATGAATGTTAACGCAGGAAATATGGAAGAATATTTGTGTACTGTATTTCTATTGGTTTCATAAAATGTAACACATCATCAACGCAAAGTATAAAGAGGAAAAATGAAAAGGTTTCCACCTGGATACGGACAGCAAATAGCTGGGCGCCTGGGATGCTTGAGGATATGCTCTGGCACATTTTATTCACTCCGTTCTGTAATATTTCACCGGTTTTGTACTGAAAGCGCTCATTTATCCTGCGAAGCTTCTTGATCTACTGGAAAATGGGCATGTCGATGTTTTCCTCGAACATGCGCCAATAATGTGTGTTACGCGGCAAAAATTTAAAACATTCAAGTTTCCTCAACAATGGAGAAGTTCAAAATGCTCACTTTCGTGGAACCGCAACTTTTGTGCCTAACGCAAACTACAGGGACTATATTATGTCATTTCACGTCCACCTAATAATTTAGTCTTATCGAAAAGTTTCTCCTATAGGAAGCTAGCTCATTTTGATAACCTTGTTAAATCAATAATTGTTTGAACATATCGCGGCTCACTATCACTACAGAAAAACTCGCCAAAATTTAGAGCAGATCTGATGGTCAAAGATAGAAAAACTGTCAAAGCTGTAGTGGGTCTGTTAACAGGGCATTCTAAGCTGATGGGATTGACAAACGAAGATATGTGCAGGTTTTGCCACCTAGAAGAAGAAACGGCAGAACAGAGAGTTATATGAAAGGTTCAGTCTCCAGTCTCCACGCTAAAAGACTTTTGAAAAAGAGGCAGGCTGAAGAATGTAATCTAGAGTTAAGAGGACCACAATAGATCTGAAAAGGGCGCAGTGATATAGGCCAAAAGCCACCTCACAAAATCTATCTGTCTATCTACCACTACAGGAAAAGATCTTGTGAATTTGATGTATGATTGTAAATATTCTTTCACCTCTACAGGCAATCCGATATACTGGCCTACCGTCCCCACCAAAATATCAGATCTTCTGGACTTTTTTTGTTTCATATGTTGTTTCATCAACTTATACAGAAATAAATCCTAGTTATGACTTATCATCAGATCTCTCTCCAATCATCGCAGCTTTCAGCTCAGCAGCTATAACATAAATAAGAGGAAAGAAAATTGTATAGCTATAAAAATAACTCGGAAGAGTTCAGATAAATAATATAAACCTAAATGTGAGATTGAAAATACCTGAAGACCCTAGACCCAACGCTAGAAATGCTGGTAACACTATTGCAAGAAGCTGCAGTGGAACTTCACCTCAAAAACCAGAAAAATATGTCAGCAGTATTCCGTTAGAAATAAAACGCCTTTGGAGTAGCATGGCAGTGTACAGAATGTCTCTGCAGTTGGAAGATACCGGACGATTATTGAAAACTGTCCTATAACTGTACTATAACTTCTTAATTAAGAAAAATATGAAAAAACGTTATAAAACTTTAGATAGGTGTAATATTGAAGAGTTCAGTGGCGCGCTGAATTTTTTTGTTAGGGGGCTCACTAAGGAAATATAATGCAAACTTATATTATTTTAAATGGGACACCCTATATATTTTGACGTTTTTCGTTTCCTTTTTCAATTCCCATTCACCTGATGTGACATATTATATATCTATTTTCAATGGTTGGAGCTACAGTGCAAATAAACCATTTATGGATGTTCAGGTGAAACACCCTTAAAAAATTGAACACTCAGTAACGAACTTTAACATTTTATCATAAGGATACTGATGTGTGACAGTTTTATTCATCAAAATTATAATTAATAAAAAATAAAACCAGATAAAAGAATTAAAACAATACACTAATGAATCAACAAGAAAAATTGTAACAACTAATCTACCCATAACTAATTTTATTAGAATGTAAAAATTACATTAAATGTTCAAAATGTCCTCCGTTTTGTTGCAATAATAATTGACACCTTTTTCTTACTGATCTTACACAATTGAGAATGTGCACTGGCTTTATTCTTCTGAATTTTATTTTTCTAAATGCGGCATGAATATTTTGTAATAAATTTTCCCTACTCTCGAAGTTGGTCTTATAAATATCATTTATTTAATCCCCGAATAGAAAAATCAGGAGCATTCTGAATGTTCAATTTTTGAGGGTGTTTCACTGGATAACATTCATGAATGGTTTGTTTGCACTGTAGCTCCAACCATTGAAAATACATATATAATATGTCATATCAGGTGAAGGAGAATTAAAAGGAAACGAAAAACGTCAAAATAGGTGAATGAGAATTAAAAAGAAACGAAAAACGTCAAAATATAGAGGATGTCCCATTTAAAGCAACATACGTTTGCATTATTCAATGTGCCACTGAACTCTTTAATATAATCGCCCTGTATCTTCCAACTGCAGGGAGTTACTGAAGATTCAATTAGGCTATCGTTACTTTGACAAAAAAGAAGTCATAACATCTCAACTGCTTTTCTTCTATCTCTTATAGTTTACGAGATACCCTGCAAAACACACTAATTTGGGACACCCTGTACATGCATACCGCAACCAACTAAGAAATAAATCTAAATCCAATCTTAAACAATACAGAGAAGAATCATTTTCAGATTACCTGAAAAACCCTAACCGATATGATCACTCAATATATGGAAACCTATTAAAATGTAAGAGAACCCAAAGACCCACTACCACACCAATCAGGCTGACAGCACCATGAGCACCAAACATAGGTTAGGTTAGGTTAGATTTGTGGTGAGTGGGTCTATAAGCC
>CAJUYI010000555.1:47616-66568 GCA_910591695.1 Galerucella pusilla | reverse complement strand
AGCACGAGGCATGAGCCTAGTGCGACAATCACACGAGTGTGAAAAATCAATTTCGTAAGAGTAATGTACAGTATTTTTCCTACGATCACGTGATAATTTCACCAAATAATGTGTAATCAACATCTGACATATTAATACACAAAATGTTACAATTAAAGTCAACATAATTGATTTCAAAATTAACAATAACTATCAATAGTGACAAAAATTCAAGTAGTACAACTATATAGTATAGGTAGGTTATTACAATTATTAATTGGTTGGATAATTATAAAAATTGAAAGTGAAATTATTATTGTTCATCATACTTCATACATACTTATCATGAATACCTTTCAAGATGATTACATTTTCATACTATTATAACAGGCGATTTGGAATAAGTTGGTACAACATCGGACTTTTGACGAAGAGTACGCGGGTTCGATCCTCGACCGCGCCCTAAATGACAAAAATTTAACTTTTCAAATAGATCGCTTCAAATTTAGATATTACATAGGTAAATCTAATTAAAAATTATATATTTGACAGCTTGCCAGTGGTCAATCTTAATAAAATTTTATTTGACAGCTTTTTTATCCGTACACGTACGGGTAAGTTTTACTTCCGTACGCGTATGAATAAAGGCCACTTTCCATAGAACCAGACAGTGCGATATATGTCACTTTCCTATGTGATCGTAGGAAAAGTTAATGTTTACCGTTTTTTTCAAATGTATAACAAATGTAATATATTAAAAAGTTATAGATAACCAACAAAGTACAATAAATGAAAATAATAGTATTGGTACACAATTTGATGGACATTACAAAAGAAATTCACTGTATAAGGTGCTGAAAAAGCACAAACAAAAACAGTTTGAAAAATAAGGAAAAAATAATTAATAACAAAATTAAAATGCGATAAATTCTCTCTACATAAGTACAAAAGTTGACATTAGATTGGAAGATATACAGGGTATACGTAGAATGAAAGTAGATTTTTGACTAAAAGTTTATGATTTGAGCCTACATACTTCAATAAAATGTTTATGATAAAAGAGATGCAGGGCGTTGAGAGTGAAATTTTAAAATTTGAACTACGCATGCGTATCTAGGAATTCCCAAAGAGCTCTAAAACAGTTTGAACGAAAAGGATGTAGCTTGGGTCGGGGCAGTGGGTATGGTTACATTTGAAGATCTGTTAGATTCCGAGCTTGACACCGAAGGTGGAGGGCTTTTCTCCAAAAATTAAAATGAACTTATGCATTTTTTTAAAGACAGCACGCTGTCATACAAAATCCATTAGAACGGAAATCCTAGGGAGGTTACCCATATCAGTATGCTTCCATGTTGATAGTTTACTGAGAAAAGAAAACTCACCCTTAAAACCATTAAACTTGATGGGAACAATATAGAATGGAGACAAGAATTTAAGTATCTAAGTTTGTCTCTAGACAGTAAACTCCTCTGGAACAAACACGGGAAGGAGATTACACAAAAAGCAAAAACTGCTCTAACGGTGTGCAGGTATCTGGCAGGGAGAAACTGAGGCTGTACCCCAAAAATCCTAAGCTGGATGTACACTGCTACAGTGAGACCCATTGTTTGGAGCCTATGGATGACGAGCCTATGGAGCCTATGGTCCTATGGATAGCGAGAGAAGACATCTATAAAATTGAAAGACTAGCATGTATATGCATTACAGGAGCAATGGGAATATGCCCAAGGGCAACCTCACACCCCTAAATATGGTGGTGGTAAGTGTGGCAGAAAGATTAAGATAAAGACTCTTTGGGATTCATCCACCTCCTTACTTTTTAGGAATCAGACAACTTGGGACATGCCAACAGATGGTATGATGGAAAAGTATAACTTTTCAAAGAAATTCGTTACGGAGTTAAGCAACAAAAAGGGATGGGATCCAAATACCATTACCATACTTGGGAAGAATGACATTTAATGGTACAAAAGCGATAGAAGGAACTGGGATAGGAGTGAACGGGACAGTCACCAAACACTCCGAAAGCTTGGGGAAAATCCCAAGTATGTTTCAAGCAGACATTCACCCCACAAGAAAGTGCGCCCAGGTCATTATTGATGAAGGATACAGAAGGCAAAGGATTATCGTAATGTCGGATAGTCCAGCACCCATTAAAGCACTGAACTTTTTTGTGATCAGTTCCAAAATGGCGTAGGAATGCCTGGGCAAAATCAATGAACTAGTCACCTTACTGTGGATTCCAGGATACACAGAAATAAAATGATATGAAATAGCAAATGAGCTAGCATAGAGGAGGGTTGAAAAACTCTTTTGGGGTCCTGTACCAAATAGGTATAAAGGAGCTACTAGTCACTGAAACTCACCTTAGAAACTAAGTAGAAGTAAAGGACACAATAGATCTTTTCGGTCTCAGTGAATGTCACCCCAAAATATATACATACGAATATATACATAAGCACTTGTGACATTTGAATCAACTGGGCTGGTAGAAATGTTAAGGAAAAAAAACGAGAAGGGAGAAAGATGAGAATTAAGATATAATTGTGAAAATAAAATTATTTTTATGACAATAAAGCTTATCTCTCTTTTAAATATTGAGCTTATGCGCTTTTAAGACCCTCTTCACTACGACCTTAGCAGATCTATTGTGTAGGCCGAAGCTCAGATCCTCCATATATTGGGAGAGCTCTAGTTTTTTCTTCTTAGTAGCACAGTATGTGAACTGAGGTTTCCTGTCCTGAAATCTGATGTTTTTCATGTGTTTGTTGAGTCAACAGTACGCTCCCAAGACCCCAGTCAGTTTATTTATTTTTTGCTTATTCTGGAATCTGGATGAATAGATACCCCGTGAATGTTGACGATGGTTCTGTGATGAAGACTTAGGCATCTCTCATTTTAGACCACCATTATTGGGGACTCTTTTTTGTCCAAGTACTGCTATTTGCCTTTTGCAGCGTTTTCGCTATGCGACAGAAAGGTTCTGGGCCAATGAGAGCACATCGTGTCTCTGTCCCTGTCCCTGGCTTTTGAGCACAAATAAGGAGAAGGTAAGTTAAATAAATATGATAAACCAGAAAAAATTTTGCGAAGGGGGTGAAGACATGGAATATAGCAGAAGAAATTAAGCAGAAAATTGAAAATCCAGTGTAAATTCCTAAGAAAAAATACAATTATATTCTTACACCTAAATATTCGTCGGCTGCCAGTTTTCCGATGTATGCGAATCAAATTTGAATAAGAAATTATTTATGTTTGGATTTAAAATCCCCAGACTGTATCACATTCATTTCGATGATTTGGATACACAAATAAATATTTAACTCATATTTTACGGCTAACACGCGACGAGCCCATGAAAATTCAAGGCCAAGGTTATTGATTATTTGCCGCATTATCGTCATTTAAGGTTTTTATTAAGTGATGATAAATAAAGGCTGTTAGGCCAGGAGTTGGAAAGTTTTGAAAATAACTACAGCACAAATTTTATTGTAGGTATGTGAGAGTATTCATGTATGTTGGGAAAATTGAAGAATTAAAACTGTAGCTTCTTTACAAACTGACTTTGAATTAGGAGGTGACAAAACCAATTCTCAGGGCTTTGTTATCTGACGGAAATTGGGATAGAGAAATTATATTTCAATAAGAGCCAAAAAATGAAATGCGCCGCTAATTTTATTTAAAAAAAATTTAAGAAAAATCAGCTAGCTTTTAACTGTTATCTGCCTTTAAAAACAAATAGATACCATATATTTTGAATATACTTTTTTACTGAATATAGTAACCAATCAAATTACTTAATTTCAAGTCATGTGTCAAATTTCATCCAATCACCGCTGTATTACAGCGATACCCTACATGTGGTGTTTTCAGTTTGGTGTTTAATTTATATTAAAAATTAATTGAACGTCAAACTGACAACTGGATTAAAAATGTCGCGAAGGTTTGGTATTGCATCTAACGATTCAATTGATTTACCAATTGTACTTGTCACAACTGTAATTTTAAATAAAAATGAATAATATTTGATTAAAATTAATAAAGTTTGTATTGGAAATTATTGAACTTGAGATTGACAATCAATTATTTGATATCTACAAAGTAAAAAATTATCTTATCGAATACTCCTCGGGTCTTGATAAATACTCAAAATTTTGTCATAGAGAATGCTTCAAGCGTGTTGCAAAGATAATAGCCCTCGACCTGCGGCCTTGGGCTATTATCAAGCAACACGCTTCCAGCATTCTCTATGAAAAAATTATCTCGGTATTATCAAGACCCTAGGGGTATTACTACTGATAATTTTTTACTGAATATAGTAACCAATCATATTACTCAATTTTGAGTCATGTGTCAAATTTCATCCAATCACCTCAGGATTACAGCGATAATAGCCTACATGTTGTGTTTTCAGTTTGGTGTTTTTTTTTAAATTAATTAAACGTCAAACTGACAACTGGTATTGCATCTAACGATTCGATTAATTTACCAATTGTACTTTTCACAACTGTAGTTTTAAATAAAAATTAATGATATTGGTTTGATTAAAACTAATAAATTTTGCATTGAAAAATTTTAAACGTCAGATTGACAATCAATTTTTAGATATCTACAGAGTCAAAAATTATCTTATCAAATACTTCTCGGGCCTTGATAAATATTAAAAATTTTGTCATAGAGAATGCTTCAAGCGTGTTGCTCAAGGTGTCATTACACTCTTCCATGGTACTATTTTTTATTAAACTTTGGAAAATACCATCAAATTTGTTGTTTGCCGACGCCATATTGACAGTTTGCAGAATTTCGGTGCTAGGTGGCAGAAAGTGAAACTAAATTGAAATGAACAGGCTTGGCAAGTTATCGAATCAAGTAATTTGCCTAGCTGTTTAATCAAAAGTCTGGATATCATTCAGGCTGCTAGGTTGTTTTTGTAATCTGTGTATTTATATTTATAATTTAACCTTAGTTAACTAACTGTGGATTCCAGGACAAACCGAAATGGCAGTAAATGATACAGCAAAAATGGGGACTGAAACACCCTTTTTGGGGCCGTAGCCCTTTTGCGGTATCAGCTCCAATGTAGTATTGTAAAAAATAGGTAAAGCCGAAGATCTGACCATTGGAAGGTGGGGCTTAGACAATCAAGGATTCTTCTGGCTGACTACAACCTGTTGAGATCAAATGAATGCATAAGTCAAAGTAAAACTGCGCTAAGAGTTTTGACAGGGATCCTAACGGAACATTGTTGCCTTAAAGGGCACCTGAAAAAGCTCAAAATAGTGGATGAAGAAAAATGTGGATAATGTGGATTGGAAGAAGAAACCTCCATTCACATACTTGCGAAATGCTCCGCAATTCAGAATCATAGGGTACAACACCTAGGAGATTATTGGATAGAAGAGGGAAGCCTGCAGATATCCTGAAATTCATAGTCTCAGAGACTTTCCTCATGAACTAAATAGAAGTAAGGGGTCAAAATAGATATTTCAGGTCTCAGTGGACGCCAATAGACGTACATACATACAACAGATTTTCGATTATGGCAATTTAGTTATTGCTTTGTATTATTGTATTATTCAGTCATCACTTTAAAAATAAAATTAGCTCCATTTCTTCTAATCACAACTTTCAAGGTATTTTTTATCAAGCCTGGCCTATATTTGTTATAAATGTCACTTCAATTTAAACATGCCTGTCAACATTATTGTTCAATTCTATTTTTCCCATTGTTACAGATAGTCGCTTAAGGAGTTGTTATTATTGCGAATTTGGATGCAAATATTTTGTATCGAAAAAACACGTGGGTATAACAAGGTTACCGTTTAAATGCGATTCATATTATTCGATGTAGTTAAATCCTATACTTGATTTTCTAATCAAAAATACGCCGTAGTAAAGTGACATTCAAACTTTTTAATCAGCAACATAATAAATGTGACTAATTGTTTTCCTTATCAAAGATCAAGAACTTTAAAGGTATTTTACTAGCAGAGTAGTTATGTTGGTACAGATATTAACAGTAGTGACCTACATCAAATATTTATAATTTGTGTAGTTCTATTTTCCATTTTTCAAAATATGCCATTATATTTTATATTGAAAGGGGTAAATGTATCACTTATATGAGCGGGTGTTGGGAAAAACGCTTGGACAGATCGATTTGTATTTTTGAATGCGCATTTAAAAAAAATTATATAAGGTGTGTCATGTAACAGATGCTCTAAAGGAGCTACTAGTCTCTGAGACTTACCTCAGAAATTAAGTAGAAGTAAGGAAGTACAATAATGCAAGAATGCAATAGTTGCATCTGCAAGCGCAAATAAATGAGAGCCTACAACAACAGGCAGATCAGGATCTACAAGTGACAGTCAAGCTGCCCTTAAAGCACTTCTGAGCTCTAAAGTCTAAGGTAACATCTTGACTGGTTATGGGAATGCGACTCGGAACAGTGTAACACTGGAGTGGGTCCAGGTCACAAAGGAATCGCTGGCAATGAAAAAACTGACGAATTCGCAAGAGCAGGATCGTCAACCCGAACCAGCTCTGGGCATTCCCAGATGCTCAACTAGGTCATGGTTAAGAGGGTGGGTAACAGAATAACACAATAAACACTGGAAGAATACGCCCAGGCAAACACATGGGAAGAAATTCATGAAAGAACCATCAGAAAAAGTAGCGAAAGAACTGCTCTCAATGAGCAGGAACAAACTACGCACCCTAACGGGGCTACTTACGGGACACTTTCACACAAAGAAGCACCTGAACAAAATAGTGCTGTATAACGGAGACCTTACATGCAGAAGATGCAAAAAGGATACCGAAAAAGCTCTGCATATACTATGCAACTGTGAGGTTGTACCGCAGGAGGCAGAAACTGTATGGTACACCCCAAATGACTCCAGAAGACTTCTACAACCAACCAGCAAAGAACCTGTATAAGCTAATACAGACAACGGATTGTCTTAATAGGCTGTAGTCAGAACACTAGGAGTATCCACAATAGGCCCAGGAGGCTGAGGTGGTGCCGGCGAAGGGACGGCTCCTTTAAAAAAAAAGGTTGTACAATAGATCTTTTTGGTCTAAGTGAATGTCATCCCAATATACATACATAGGTAAATACAAACAACAGAGCCCCATTGATGTGGATTCCAGATACTTCTATAATCCTAATCTTTTTCCGCGATTGACTTTGATGCCGTCAGTATGGAGCTGAAAAAAACGAATAAAAACTACACCTATCTCTGGACAGGCCTTCTAGCACTGAACCAGTCTGAAATATTTTTCGGGAACTTCAACCGGAAAAGATCGAATGCAGTGCTGGGCCTTAGCAAATGACAAATAAGAATGCAGCCCTTCCTCATTGAAGTTACTTCCCCACTCGATTAGCTTAGATTAGGCTAGGAAGCTCTTAGTAAAAGAAGGGAAAAATTCCTATTGGAAGACCTTCAGATAGATCCTGTACAATCTGGAAGAAATAGGAATGGGGGGTTTGAAGCCTTATCCCATTTAAGTCATTTACGAAGTATAAAGTAACAACATAACAGTAATTAATAACTTGATGCTTTTTACTCTATGTTCAAATTTTGGTTTGAAAAATACTCATAATCTGTACAAATTAATTAAAGGTAATTTTTTCTAATGGTGCTATTTATATATTTTGACATACGTTATCCAGACTTCACTATCGACCTAAAATTGATTATTTCGTTCAAACGTTTAAACGTTTAAATAAAAAATATGATTATATCTTGTTTTTAACATTTAACATCTATGTTATCATATCAAAACATTTTATCATCAAATTTTAATGAATCGATAAATAAGGAAAGTGGAACAAAAAGAGAAAATAAGTACATACACAACAATACGATGACGGTTTTGGTGCGAATTTTTTAATTACTTTGTTACTATCTTAAAACGAAAAAATGTCATATTTTTTAGAGGACACGATTTCAGAAAGTAGGTAGTTTAGGGAAAGATATATATTGCTCCTTTTGAAGCCGCCAGAATTTTTTCAATTTTTCAGAATAATTTGTTCATTATTAGAAATATATTACATATATGGTAGATCGTTAACAAAAATTCATTATGCTTATGAGTGAAATTTTTTATGTCATTAAATTTATACTTTAAAACTCATTGAAAATGCCGGAAATTTCTAAAGGTTGATTAAAGGTATTACAATGCAACTCATCTACTGATGAAGAGCACATAAATGGATTTTGACTTCCAAAATCTAACAGATCTGGTAACAATAGGACGTCCTTTACGAGAGTGCAACTAAATTAGCAGAATTTTGGGGGTCCTCATGTAATGTGCAAAACTTGAAGGCGTTTCTAAATCCCAAATAACTTTATGACTTTTTCGAATTTTCTGTTTATTTCAATGACGCTAGTGACCTGCGTGGTTGTTGAGTATTAATAATAAAAAAATGCCAGTACCCTTTATAACATGTGTGCAAACTTCATTATTTGGATCTAAAAAACTATCTGTTATTCGCATTCTAAAAATATAGAAATTTTCCCGACTGTTTTTCCCACTCCGAATTTTGTTTAACTGAAATCAGTCTATTTTTTTGGGGAATTCCATCATTATCTATATCAAAATAGCCATAATAACCTTCAGGAAACCACAGTTTGTCGCATTTGAATTATTAAACGCAGTAAATAAACGGAGTGAATGTGAATGAAAAAGTGCAGCAGGAAAATTTTTCTACAGTTTTATAAGTTCAATTGTCAGATATTTAGTTCTTAGGAAGTTTATGTTCAATGACAACCCCAAATTAACTTGTAACTCAATTGATTATATTTTAATAAGTATCTGTAGAGTAGGAAGGGTGAGTGTAGGCTCATTGTACATCCTCCCGAGGAGCTGTCCTCCTAGATCATCATTCATCCGGTCCTTCCCAGGAAGGTGGACAGATCACTAGGATACATCTCCTTTTAATATCGGAAGGTGTAGGCCAAGACTCACCGAACACACACTCTCTTATTGACGATAACACCGGACACTCTCATAAGACATACCTGACAGTTTCATCTTCCTGTTCACACATCCTGCATAGAGGTGTGTCCACTAGCCCACAGTATGGAGGTGTTTTCTTAGTTGACAGTGGCCAGTCAGAAATCCTACTGTTAAACGCAGGTTTTTCCTGGTCATCGCCAAATATTTCTTCGCCGCTAGCTTCTCAGGGTCGCCCAAGGTGATCCTGGCAAGACTGCATCCTTTGATTCCATCCCATCTCTTAAGGGATGGAGCATGGGTGTAACGTTTGGCTAGTTTCGCAATTGTCGAAGTCGTTAGGCAAAACAAATTTATCACAGCAATATTTCGGAAATTATCCCAAATAAGCTGTAATTTGATTTGAATTAAAAAAAACTTTTTCTTATTTTTCGGGAATCAAACCACAATATTATGCTTTTATATTTTTATTACGACGTTCCGGTAGCGTTCCAGCTACCGTTGTCAACGATGCCATAATTATTGTTCATGATTCGTATTCCATAGAACGACGATTATTTTTGAAGCAGTGGGTGAAGTTTGGTAAGCCTATCTGAAATTACGCGGTGTCGAAAAGTGGTGAGGAAACAAGACTGAAGATCTATATGTAAATAGTAAGAAAACTATGGCAAATCAGGTGGAGATATGGTGTAGGAGGGGACACTTAAAAATAAACCCTGTCAAAACTACGCTCATTACCTTTACTAGAAAAAAGGACCTTGAGAGACAACGTGCAGCTGTGTCTAAGACAGGAGGTCAAGTATCTGGGTATAATTCTGCGTACAAAACTAATCTAGAACTCACACCTACATGACAAAATAAATAATGCAAAAATAGTTCTCATAGCTGCCAAGCGGACGATAGGAAACACATAGGGACTAAATACACGGACCATACACTGGCTGTACACAACTGTGGCGAGATTCATGGTTACATATGGGGCTTTAGTTTGGTTGCCAGAAAAAGATCAGAGGAAAGCTGAGCTGAAGCTATCAAAACTTCAGAGGATTGCTATGAGAAGCAGCCCGTAGTAATAATATAGACACTCAAGATGCTCTCAAGTAGAGCAATAAGTATCAATGTAGAAGTCATAATAGTGAGAGGTCTGGTCATGAGGGTATGTCCACTAGAAGTGGTATCATCACCCATCACCATTCCTGGTTATCCTGGTTCAATACCTCAATAATAATAGATTTTAAACAATTGCAAACGCAGATGACATAGTTATTTTGCAGACCAGCAAATTTTAGACCAGACTATGCGATTGAGCGAAGGACGGGCTCAAATTAATAAAAACATGGTGTAAGGAGCACTCACTCACAGATCGAGTGGAAGCCATTTCGGGAAGTCGAACTTCAGAAATGTAATCCATAAACAAAAGTTTTTAAGTTTAAATCAGCCGTCAACCACGATTTTAAACTGGGTTGATCTCAAGTTGATCCAGTCGGGAACTTAATATTAATTCCTCTTCAACTAGTTTGAGGAATACTTATGTAGTGGTGCAACGCAAACTAGTATTTTTAAGATTACTTTATTCTTAAAGTGAACGGTGCAAACGAGCATAAGTCTCGTTGTATTGTTAAAACATAGTTGTGCAGAATCTTTTCAGCAAATTCCATTTTTTTAATGAGAATTCTCTACATAACATCATACATAACATAACACAGCAACCATGCATGTGCTACTCGAAAAATAATGATTATCAAAACAAGCAAAACTTTTGATTAATAATTACATTTTTCATTGAAACTACAAATTATAATGTTTCTACTCTACTCATAATTTGTCCATAATTTCACTATAATTTGATAGTTCAACCTAAAGCTACCTACAAGTAAACACTAAGTGGAAGATATTTTGCCATGGGCGAAAAATGGTCGTTGAATTACAGTTGTTTGAAACGTCGAGTGTTGTATAGTCAAACTTTTAATCTGGAAAATTCAATTATACAAACGTTTATAATTATTATTCACACACGCCACTGATTATCGCTTTCAATATTCCAACGTTTTGTCATAAAATTTCATTGGAGGTCATTTAACAAAGTTGTTTTCGAGCACAAAATGGAAAATATATTAATAAATCAATCGCACTCACCATCTTTATTCTCAAGGTTTAAAAAAATATCATTAAATGTCAACGAACAAGGTCAGAACGGAACAATTATCAAAGGTAATACCACGAGTGCTTCAAATTTTATCGATAATTTTTTCTTTTCCACGAAAACTTGTTTATTTGGCAAAAATATGAAAACAAACCGATTGATAAAATCACGAGTCCGTTAGGACGAGGGATTTTATCTAAATTCGGTTTGTTTGAATGTTTTTGCCTAAAATAAACAAGTTTGAGTGATGAAAATGAAAAATTATGTGATACAATTTGAAGAGCGAGTTGTATTTGGGAAGATTATTTTTTTTAACAATTTAAAAGTTTGTATTACCTGAATGTTCAATATTCTCTTGGGTGATGGCACTCAATCGGTTTGTGTTCATTTTTCAATAAACTTCGAAGCACTTTTAGTTGTCAATAATGACAAATTCAAAGTAAAATTTTGACGTTTCGATGTAAACAAGGTTTTATCGATGAGGAAGCATAATTATCAGTATAATACCGAATGATTGGCTAGAATAATGTATTGCTATTGGTTAAAACCACCAAAATGTCAGATTTTGACAAGTGAAAAAAATAATCGTATAAAAATGTATTTGTTTTTACGTATTGTTATTATCGGTTTTACGTTTTACATTGCTAACTAATTATTAATATTGGATGTGGATTTTATTTTTAGGTAGGTATTTATCTGAGGAACGATATGGGGGGCGCGTTTTACTAACAAATATTAAAGTAAATGATTTTTAGATTGATAAAAGTGAAATATGTTTCGTCAAAATATCACCAAGGAAAAGGATACTCTGAATAATTTATAAATCAACTAATCATTAAGAGAAGGTTACCAATTATTTATAGAATTTATAACCAAGTCGTTTTATTTTAAAATTTAAGCAGTCACAAAGCAACTATATTTTTCTAATTGTAAAAAAATATATCTCAATGACTTTTGGTCTAATAATATGGGGCGCATCTGAAGTGTGAAACAGAAAACTTACGTTACGTTACTTACGCTAAAATTATATAAGTAGGTGAGATTTATGTTGCGAGCTGTAAATTAAACGAAACAAAATTTCAATGTCAAAATATTTTATTACTCAACATATTCTCCTCATACAGCCAGTTTCACAATCGGTGGTTAACTCCTAGGGTCAAGTAACCTTGACCGAAACTTTAACCCTCACTTTAACCAGGGACATGTTTCACAATCATTATTCATCTGCAGGTCAGGTAACCATAACTGTTCATTAATTTTTGTTGCGTTGGTATGAAATCCAACACTGATTTTCATGTTTCATGTCAATTGAAACAAAAAAGTTGTGTGGTTATGTTTATTTTATGTCTAAGTGACGAAAAATTTTTGAATAAAATAGTGCTTCAAATTTAATTATGGAAACACAAATAAGTAAGAGATGTTCCAACTTTTCTAAAGAAGAGGAGCTTCTATTGGTTTCTTTAGTGAGTAAATATAAGAACATAATAGAATCTAAAGAAACCAATGCGGTGACCTGGAAGATTTATTCTGAGAGCCTTTCTACAGTTCTCTTGGACAAACTAAATCTACAGAAAAAATCGTAATTGTCGAATTCCTCAAAATAATCGGGTCTAGGCCTTATCATTTTTGGTCTTCTTGGTTCCTCATCACTACTATATGCATTTACCTCATAATCGTTCATTTTCCACTCAAAAAAATATGCTAACAGATACCACGTTTTGTGACAGATACGTGACAGATACAGCAATAGCTTTAATTGTTAGGTTAGAATCTCCAGGTTATTATTATTACCACTAGATTTTCTGGTGGTTAAATATACTGAGAGTTAACCATAACTTGAACCCTTTACTGAACAATGTGAAACACTTGTTTTGAGGTAACCAAGGGTTATTTGTTAACCTCAGGATAACTTGACATTGTGAAACCGGGCGTTAAATGGATACATTTATTACAGCGAACCTGCAACGTCTCCAGACCTTTCAAAAAAATGTTTCTTCCAGCTTTGCAAACCAGATCACCACAGCTTTTATTACCTTCTCGTTGGAAGAAAATTTACGACTTTTTTTTCAGTTGAGGAAAGAGATGATAGTCGGACGGAGCCAAATCTGGTGTATAAGGGGGGTGTTCTAGTAATTCAAACCCTAAATCACGAATTTTTGGCATGGCAACATGATATTTGTGTGCAGGGGCGTTGTCCCGCAAAAACAAAAGACCTTTGGATAGCTTCCCGCGTCTTTTCTCTTTAATTTTTTCCCGTAGGGTAGTCGGTAATGTCGAATAGTACTCTCCGGTTTTTGTTCTACTCTTATCCGAAGAATAAATCATGATTACTCCATGGCAATCCCAAAAATTGAAGCAAGAACTTTTCCAGCAGATTTTTGGATTCGAAACTCCTTAGGAGAGGACGAAGGACATTGATCACCAAGGGTATTAAGCATATATTCGTAAATCTGCTTACCTCTTAACCCTTTTAAATACAGGTACCTACTTGATGATGGCTCGATACTCCAATTTTTCGATTTTCACAATTTCGGCTGACATATTTTTCCTTTTAATTTATTGCGTAACTCTGGTTTACTTTTTTGACGTCCAACTTCACACTGACACTTCTAATGAGTCATTGTTCCTTGCCATGGTAACGCAATATTTTGTTTATGCATGGTACTGGTCCAGGCTAACTAGATATCAATACATCATAAGCTACTATCATTCACTCCTCGTCGTCGATTGTAAAGTTGAATAAAATTGATGATAACCAAAAACCTGCTTAATTGGCATATATTAGAAGCATGCAATCTGAATGGAACACTGGTATGGTACAGTGACGGATCCAAAATTGATAGAGGAGTTGCAGCTCATGGCACTTAACCCAGCTGAAAAGTTTATACATATTTGCCGAATTTTGATTTATATTCTAGGCGGAAAGGGACGGGCCAAAAGATCTTGTACGATCCGATAGTCAGACAGCACTGACATTTTTAGCTCCATTCCTTCTTTAGTTTAGGTTGTGTCTTGTGGGGCAATCATAACTACCACTGGGAATCTTCCAGTGGTGTTATTCTCCTATACTCGAGCATGGATCTCTCTTTCAATTGGGTTATTCACACCTTATGTTAATATAAATCACGTACTTCAATACAATTGAGCTTCTTGCTTTCTGTCTTTTTTAAAGCTTCATGTAGTGAATTATGTTCACTTCCTGATCAACTTGATGGAAAATTCTTTGTTACATAATTTTACTTTGAAATCATTATATTATATAGTTATTGAAGGTGGACTGCTAAAATAACGACTGTGTTTGGGAAGGTATTTAAACTTTTTTTGTATAACGAAATTCCTCTATTACTGTGAAACAATTCTCAATAATGGATTTAGCCCTGTTATTTTTGTTTACGTCAAGCTGGTGGCCAACAATAATTATCGATTGTCAGTACACGTGTCTAGCGTTCCCTTGAATTGAAGGTTGATAAAAAATCGACAGCTCAATTCCTAAATTTCCAGTATTGAATTTGTTGGATAAACTTGCGAAATACCTACATGCAGCAAAATTACAGACTCAAGAAACTTTTCTATATGTGCTATATTCAACATTTGCTTCGGTTGAATTGTTGTTGTAATTTCTCCAAAGGTTTTGATATTATTAGGAACTTATTTTATGTGTTTATTTATTCTCTGATTAACAAGGTATAAATCCCCAATTTCAAAGCAGTTGGAGAGGTGCAAATGCATAATTAGACAATAAAAATAGTTGCATATTATGAAGAATATATAAAAAGTAATATATATGTTACCGTGAAAGACCGAAATCTGGTGAATGTCGAGATACACCGGTGAATGTCAACATTCTCAACGTTGCTTGACGTATGTCCGAAATATTGTTGAAATTTCATTATTTCTAACTTACAGCGGCGATTGTCGACATTCAGGATGAACTCATGGTGTGTGTTAAAAAGAATTTCTTTTTTAAATAAAAATAAAAAAAATCTATAGGTCTTTATTTATTAAAATAATATGGGGAAAGGACTATGTTGAACTCAAAACAAACAGTAGAACATAAAAATATAAAATGAAATATGAACAATAAGAACAATATCTTATTCATTGCAATAACTTAAACTACCGTGGCACTTCGAATTGCACAAAAGTTCCTTGCTTTTACAGCTGCATTTAGTCGTGGAACACTTCCTTTTGCAGTTACAACGTGTATAGCCTTGCCGTCCACTTTTTGAATTAGCAGAAACTGCTTCTCTTATCGACATTTCTTTTGTTGAAACTTTGTCCATGGAAAGTAACTTTTCTTTCCAAATTACGAACTGATTACGCGTGAAAAGCTGCTTCATGCTAACTGAAACAAGGGGCTGGAACCGTCTAAAAACTTGTCGCGACCTGCAGTGTCCGAGACACACCGGACCTCATTTGTATTTGTCGACATATACCGGTGAAAGTCCGAATGTATAATAGAATTAAGAAATGTTCGGACTTTCACCAAGGCATTCGACATTTGTCGACATCCACCGGCGAACAACGTGGGGCGCTTTGTGCCATAATTTTCGTATATCGAGCACCCCACGCTTTTCCCTCAATTATACTAGTATTTTTTTATATAAGTACTATTGTTTTAAGTTTTTTTTTTCAAATTATTTTCAACTTCAACTTTAGTTTGATATTCTTTAAAAGTGTGTTTTTTTAGTTTTTTTAAACCATATTTATTGTAAATAACAATGTGAACGATTACACAAAAATAAGTATCAGATATTTCAATATTGCCCATACTGTGGTGTATGTCTTATAGGGCTAATGATATTTTTTGTGTTTATTTGAACGTATTTGGAACATATTGAATATTTTATGTGAAATGGATAATATTTTTGTTTATCCAAGTTTATCCAAAATCAATTGTCGAAGCTAAAGCACCTATTTGTATCCATTATCGATTTTCTTGTCCATTGATCTGCATATCCAGGCGTATGTCTAGCTGAAGGAAAAATTCAACAAGGAAGGAGAACACGAACTTTAATAAATTGTTGCAACTGTACCTGCTGCTACTTTTCCGAATCTTGAACGCTCCATTCTTACCTATGTTACAAACGTGAATATTTTTCTTTGTTATTGTGTTACATGCTTAACACTGATATTTCTCATATTATATGAAGGTGAACGTTCGACGTTCGTCACACATACATAAAATAAATCAATGTGTTCAAAGAGATCCCTACAATGCATTACTAACCTTCAACTTCTTTGTTTTGTATCTATATAAACCTTCATTTAAGAATAACAATCCGATCGTTATAGAGAAAATTGTATAGAAGCGACTATTGACTCAGTTATTATAATTCCTTGATTGATTTATTAATTGGAATGAAATCCTTGTGAACGGAGCTTTTTCAATTATTATATTTATGATGTAACAAGTTGTTTTTCTGGCACCGATTTGCAGTTCATTTTTATTTCTGCATAATGTATTTTATTTTACCTACTACCAATATGTAATATCAAACATTACGACACTGATATGAGTTTCGTAATGAGATACTTTACCGCACTAGTGCGATAAAGTAGAATTAATTGGAATGAACGTGTCGATACAATTATACCTAAAGGTGATATCAGACGGTTCACTTTTCGTTCATTTTTGTCTTTCACTCGAAATGATACATCTGAACTCAAAATGCAACAAGAGAGCTGAATGAATTCATTAATGAACCGATCCAACGATGTTGGATTTTAGCATTCGGTATCATTCACTCCCAGTCAGAATGAACGAAAAATGAACCGTCCGCACACAAAGAGAACGTTCACTCGGATTCCGCTATTTTGTCTCGAGCTCTGTAGCAGCCGCACGTCACGTTGCGTCGGTAAATTAGCGACAAAATGGTGTTCACCCGACGACATATTTTGAAGAAGAACGAATGAATGTTCTTTTTTCGTTTTCTTTGTCATTCACACTGAGTCGTGTGAACATATGAGGGTCGGTCTAACTACCGCTTGAATGAAGGGAAACTTACTAAAAGATAAGTAACACTTACCGTTTGGAGCAAAGAGTTAGGTTTCCCTTTAGTGATGTAAATGTCACTTAAGTGATAAAATAAAACAATTTAATTTGTTTTAACTGAAGGTGGTGCAAGTTGCTCTAAATTGTCTTCTTAAGTAACAATTGTAACGATCAGTAGATGTAGTTTCCTTGGCTTCCTATATCATAGGAGAACAAGATATCCTGGAAAGCCCTATGTGGCTTATACTCGTAATACCTAAGCTTTAATATTTGTGATCTCATATCTTATCCTTTTTTTCGATTCATATAAATTAAGTCAATTACAAGATAGGTCACTATTTGGTCTAGCCAAAATATTAAACATCAGGTAGGCATTACATCAAATATAATTTCAGTCATTCTGGCGAATATTACCCTCACGTTTTAAAAATCCATATGAAGTAGGATCTTTTTGGCAAAAGATCCCGCTAGCTATCGAAAAGATCCCGCCAGCTATCGAGGATTTCCCTGTAGGTCTTTAACTATAGTAACGAATGTTGAAATTGTGCATTTATCATTGTTACATATACCAAATTTCAAAATTCATTGAAATTCCGCGATTTGGACAATATTATACTTTGTTAAAAGAGCCCTCCTCCTTCGGAGTCGGGCCTTTTCGCCAAAATATAAAAATAAAGTCATGCAGTTATCAGACAACATGCTTTCATAAAAAATTATCGGTAATTTTGATTCACTTGTGTAATTACTTCTAATAATTTTTTTGGCATAAACCTATTAAAACGGTGTATTTTCAGTCACGTGTTCGAAAATAGCGAATTAGAAATCAATAACACTGATGAGAACCCCATGGGTAGCTAAAAGTTATCATATGTCTTAGCGTTTCCGAGGTAATTTGAAAATATAGTCTGTGAGTAAGTAAATTTGTCAATTTGACAGTTATGATAAATGTCGGTTTCAAGATTTGGGAAAAAAAAAATAATTCAATCGACCCATTGATAGCGGATAAAACTCCTCAAACTATCAAAAATAATAAAAAAGATATTTGGAAACTCTCCTTGGATTTTTGTTGATTTAAAAATTATGAATTAAATGGAAAACGAACTGAGGAAGACCCAGTGGATATGGGACAAGAGGATGGATCTCAATTTAAAGAATCTACTGTTAAAACGATATGGAATGCTACAAGCAAATACGTTTTATTAATATTTGTCCATTTTATAATTGTGTAATTAATAAATAATTATTTTCTAAATATTTCTAAAATTGATTCACATAAAAAATTATCTTACCGAATATTACTTCGAACATTGATAAATTTTAATAATTTTGCCATAACTTTCCTCAAGCATGCTGCTTTGAGGTAACAACCCG
The DNA here is from genome assembly GCA_910591695.1 of Galerucella pusilla. Classification (NCBI taxonomy): domain Eukaryota; kingdom Metazoa; phylum Arthropoda; class Insecta; order Coleoptera; family Chrysomelidae; genus Galerucella; species Galerucella pusilla. The sequence goes on along the minus strand of CAJUYI010000555.1, from coordinate 48,119 downwards.
CCTCCGGCATCGTGTTGTTTGTTACCAAGCAACACGTTTTTGAAATCTATGACAAAATTATTGCCAATGTTCTTCGGATACCTACTATAGCTGATAATATTCTACATATCGAAATAATTATTAAATCATTGAGAATTTTATTATAAATTTTTTCATTAAAATGGAATTCTGATATTATAATAATATCTACTCCTTCCCTTCAAATTATGTATTGACTAGAAATGTCAGTCTTTGTATCAATATAGTGACTTATTCAGGATTTTTATTCATGTTTGTATCATAACTTCGATATGTCACTGATATATTTTACAAATAATATTAATTGAGCACACAATTTCCCAATCTATGGAAACGAATTTAAAGAACCTGTTAACATCATTTAATTAAAAAATTCCCTTAGTTTATTGTTCATTGTTAAATCTCAATAAATCAAACATTTTAATTTATCATTTTTTACAAGAACATTTTTATCATGTTGTTTGTATTAGTGAACACTGGCTCTC
>CAJUYI010000555.1:32657-47216 GCA_910591695.1 Galerucella pusilla | reverse complement strand
TAATATTTGTAAGACCAATAAAGCTATCTATCTATCTATCTATCTATCTATCGGTCTACAGTATATTATATTGAAACGTAATCAAAATTTGTATATTTATATCACTCGACCTAATACTTTCTCCACTATCTGAATGAATATCGTTTTCTGCGGCCTTGCTCCAGCAGAGTATGACTTTCTAGAGGAAAGGTCATGCTAGATACACCTTCTGATGTTCGTTCTTAAGGTCAAAAGTATATTTTTAAAACTAATCAAGAAGTGAAATTGTTGATTTGTCGGATCCAATAGAAATATAGATTGTTGGAACATTTTGTATTCAACTGATTGTTATCAACGAGAGGGAAAGTTTTATAATTATGTTTGAATAAATTTTGTTGTTATGGAAATTTATTCGTGAAAAGTGGTATATTTCTAATAAAATCAAATAACAATAAAAAAGAACTGAAATTTATTAGTAACTTGTATAAATAACATTAGTGTAGAAGCCAAACGGAAAACATATTTATAAAAAATCCTGAACTACTTCAAATTTTAATTATAAATTGACATTCTTCAACGTGAAAACTTGGTGAAAACCTTCAAGCCCCTTTGAATGACCTCTGTTTGAACCACGCTGGTATTTTTTCCCATACCCTCTCAATCCTTAGGCTTAGTGCTTTGGAATAAACTCCACATCCTGCGCTTTCTTTCGTTTTTGAGCCATCTGTATATATGCGTATTTCATTTGCAGCATCTGACTATGTGTTCTGTTTTATTTGTATTTAGTAGTGTTCATTAAACACAAACCTGGGTTCAATTGCATCATTGGCTGCCTGCAGCAGAGGTAGCTCAGTAAGCGCCTCTTGCCATAGGCTTAGCCTCAATTGACCCACTCGTACTTCAGGGTTTACATCAGCCATCAACGCAACCTCCTTGACGTAGAGGTCCAGAGGGGTTAGACCACGGTTGCTGTTGTTCTCATGACTCCTGGGATGTTTAAACAAGCCATTCGCTGTATTTGATATAATTTTTGGATGGCCGCTGCTTGTAGAGCCTTCGGTCCCCATGCAATTTCTCCATACGTTAACATGGGTCTTATTATTCCAGTGTAGATCCAGGTGACCACACAGGGTGACAGATCCCATGTGCGTCCCACTGTCCTCCGACACTGCTCACAATCCACATATATGCTCTGCTATGTAGGTGAGCGTTTCATGTTAGTCTCCTGTCGAGGGTAATACCAAGGTGTTTCACCTCTTCCGAGTTTAGTTTGCTTTTGAAGATTTCGGGAGGTTTTAAACCCGATAAACTTCTTTTCCTGGTGAAAAGGACCATCTCAGTCTTCTTGGCATTGATCGACAGTGAGTTTCCATTAATTTTAGTTCTATTGCACAGTGTGTTCACAAATTTGCCAGTCTGCAGGATAACTATGTCATACTCGTATGCAATTGTGTAGAATCCATTATTGTAAGGTGATTAATCAGGATATCCAGGACTATGTTCCAAAGAAGGGGTGGGCTGGTCATCAGGGGATGTCCACAAGGAGGAGTATCATCAGTATACATTGCACCCAAAAAATATTTCTGTATTTGGATTTGTTACTGATAATAGTACTAGATTCTAATTTAACACTAATTGATATTCTTTTTTTAATTTCTTGGGAAATTAAACCACAATATTTTTAAATTCTTTATGTCTTAGCTACAATTATTGACTCGAACATTTTCCCGTAATTTCATTCTTTAAACAATTAAAGTGACAATTTAATTCATGTATTAAAAATCGCATATGCCACAGTGCAATTGTCACTTTGACAGCGGCAAAAGTTAGCTTTAACTTTTACAGCGATTATTTTTTTTACTTGTCAAAATCTGATATTTTGGTGGTTTTAACCAATACCAATACATTATTCTAGCCAATCATTCGGTATTATACTGATAATTCTGCTTCCTCATCGATAAAACCTTGTTTACATTGAAACGTCAAAATTTTACTTTACATTTGTCATTATTGACAACTAAAAGTGCTTCGAAGTTTATTGAAAAGTGAACACTAACCGATTCAGTGCCATCACCCAAGAGAATGTTGAACATTTAATACATTTAAATACATTTTAAATTGTTGAAAAAAATAATCTTTCCAAATACAACTCGCTCTTCAAATTTTATCACATAATTTTTTATTTTCATCACTCAAACTTGTTTATTTTGAGGCAAAAACATTCAATCAAACCGAATTTAGATAAAATCCCTCGTCCTAACGGACTCGTGATTTTATCAATCGGTTTGTTTTCATATTTTTGCCAAATAAACAAGTTTTCGTGGAAAAGAAAAAATTATCGATAAAATTTGAAGCTCTCGTGGTATTACCTTTGACAAATACACTAGTGGTTTTTTCACTTATTCAAAATAAAGAATTTAAAAATATTGTGGTTTAATTTCCCAAGAAATTAAAAAAAGAATGAATAATATACCACAAGGAACATACAGAAGATACTAATTGATATGTATCAGTCAAGTGTTGAATAGGTAAAATCTTTAAGTTAGCATAATTTAGTAATGAAACTTACAGAAACTGAACAAATCAAAATACTAAGAATGATTGGCTATGGAGATAGAGTAAGGACACAGAAAGAACTTGGCAATTTACTTAATGCTAAATACCCCAACCGTGAACCCATTTCTCAATCAACAATTAGTAAAATTGAGAAAAAGTTTCGAGAAACGGCCTTTGATGTACGAACCTACTTAAATGCTGTTTTTCCAGATATGTGGATTGCAAGAAGAGAAACGATCTAATGGCCACCAAGGTCACCAGATTTGGCAGCTTCAGATTTTTCATGGGGATACTTGAAGAGCAAAGTTTATCAAAATCGCCCAAATGATATACAAGAGTTGAAGTATCTCATCAGAACGGAGATTGCACAAATAACGCCTGAAGTTCTCGTAAACTTTAGAGAAGGATTTATTGCTTGGCTGTCTCATTGCATTATTGCTGGAGGTCATCAGTTTGAATATTTGTGTGTATGTGTATGTGTGTTTTTTGGGGTGACATTCACTGAGACCTAAAAGATCTATTGTGCCCCCTTACTTCTACTGAGTTTCTGAGGAGAGTCTAAGAAACTAGGAGTTCCTTTAGTCCTATTTCCCGAAGGAATTTTAGGATGTCTGCAGGCTTCAACTTAGGCAAATGTTCCTCTTCTATCCAGTAATCTCCCAGGTGCTGTGCTCTAGGATTCTGAAGTGCTGTGCAGTTGGAAAGTATGTGGATGGAGGTTTCTTCTTCCATTCCACAAAATCTGCATTCTTCTTCCTCCACTATTTTGAGCTTTTTCAGGTCACAAATAATTCAGGCGACAATGTCCCGTTAGGATCCCTGTCAAAACTCTTAGCGCAGTTTTACTTTGACTTATGCATTCTTTTGATCTCAACATGTTGTAGTCACCCAGAAGAGTCTTTGATTGTATAAGCCCTACTAGATCTTTCCAATGGTAAGATCTTCTCTTTTTCTCGGCTTTACTTATTTCTTCCAATATTACATTGGGGCTGATTCCGCGAAAGGGTTCAGGCCCCCAGAAATTTATTTCAGTCCCCCTCTTTGCTAGTTCATCTGCTATTTCATTTCCTTCTATTCCAGTGTGTCCTGGAATCCATAGTAAGGTGACTATGCTGTTCTCGCCTAGTTTGAGTTGTTTAGGTATTCCCACACCATTTTGAAACTGATTACACAAGAGTTCAGTGCCTTAATGGCTGCTTGACTATGCGACATTATGATAATCCTTTGTCTTCTGTATCCTTTATCAATATTGAACTGAGCGTACTTTCTTATGGCGTGGATTTCCGCTTGAAAGATACTTGGGGCTTTTCCCAAGCTTTCAGAGTGTTTGGTTTCTGGCCCGAATACTCCTATCCCAGTTCCTTCTATTGCTTTTGAGTCGTCTGTGTACCATTAAATGGCATTTTTTCCAAGTCTGGTAATGGTATTTGGATCCCATTCCTTCTTGTTGCTTCATGTCCGTAACGAATTTCTTTGAAAAGTTATACTTTTTCATTATACCGTCTTGTGGCATGTCATAGCTTGTCAGATTTCTAAGAAGTGAGGAGGTGGTTTTTTTTTAATGATTCCCTCTCTCCTTAGTCCGTATCTTGTTCTTTCTGCAACACTTTCCACCACCATATGTAAAGGGGTGAGGTTGAGAATCACTTCCATGGCTGCCGTTGGGCATGTTCCCATTGCTCCCGTAATGCATATACAGGCTAGTCTTTGAATTTTGGAGAGGTTTCTCTCGTCGTCAATAGGCTAGTTCTACCACTCCACGCGATGGCTCCATAAGTGATGATTGGTCTTACTATGGCAGTGTACATCCAGCTTAGGATTTTTGGGTTACAGCCACAGTTTCTTCATGCCAGATTCCTGCACCATTATAGCCATTTTTGCCTTGTATGTAATCTCCTCTTCGTGTTTGTTCCACAGGAGTTTACTGTCTAGAGTTAAGCCTAGATACTTGACTTCTTGTCTCCATTCAATCTCGTTCCCATCAAGTTTTATGGTTTCGAGGTTGAGTTTTCTTTTTTTAGTGAAGGCTATCAGGATGGTTTTAGTGGGGTTGATGCTAAGTCCCACTTGCCTACACCAGCTATTTGTATCGCTCAGACCTTTTTGTACAATATCGCAAAGGGTGATTTCGAATTTCCCCCTGGCTGTTATGTCAATATCGTCGGCATATCCGAGATCCGTCAAACCACACAGGAGTTCGTCAACCGTCAGACTCCACATTAATGGGGATGCTACTCCTCCCTGTGGGCATCCTCTGGTAGTGCAGATGGAGACAATGTCTTTGCTCGTCCTCGTCGCTGCTATTCTTGTGGTGAGCAGTTCCGACATCCATTTGGATGTCTACACCTCTTCTGTTCAATGCTCTTCTGACTGCCTCATGTGGAGTATTGTCAAAAGCTCCTTCTTTGTCCAAAAATGCACATATTACAGTTTCTTGGTTGTATAGAGCTCCTCGGATATCCTCCGTCAGTTGTACCAGTGCAGTCTCCGTAGATCTGCCTGCCCGGTAAGCATGCTGACATGGGTGGAGAGGTAGTCTCTCTAGGATTTCCGTTCTAATATGGTTATCAATAGCCTTTTCCATCGTTTTGAGTACAAACGATGTTAGACTAATTGGTCTAAAGGATTTGGGGTTTGTTGTGTCCCTTTTTCCAGTATTTGGAATGAAGGTTACTATTGCCCTTCTCCATGCTTCAGGTATATAACCCAGTTCTAAGCTGCTTCGACTAATTCTAATCAGATGCGGTAGAATTTCGTCTTGTCCTTTCTGGAGCAATGCTGGGAAAATTCCATCTGCTCCTGGTGCCTTGAAAGGTGAAAAGGTGTTCATGGCCCATTTCAACCTATCGTTACTACAAATGTGTTTGGCCATTGTAATACTTTCTCTTGAAGGCCTATTGTGAACTTCGAGAGGATTATCTCCCCTACTTGAGGTACTTCCTGGAAAATGAGTTTCAAGTAAGAGTCGAACTCTTTCATCCTCATTTTCGGTATATTCACCATCTGGCTTCCTCAAAGCCATATCTGTGTTGACCCTACTTTTCGCCATAACTTTGTAAAGTCTTGCCGCAGCAGGTGTTGTGTTTATATCTTCACAGAATTTCCTGAAGCTATTTCTTTTAGCTTTTCTAATTTCCTTGAATATTTAATATGATTCAATTGTTTTTATAAAACAATTCTTTGTATTTTAGTCAATAAACAGTTTTGGTCGATCCTGTAGAAATAAATATCCGAATGATTACATTGTTGTAAAGACGATTAGAAGACCTTTCCAATGAGGTGTCTTGAGACAAATAGTCGCATTTAACTACCACGTTAATACTGGTAACGCAATGTTTGTTACATGTGATGACGATTCAAAAATTTAAATGGACCTGTTTTTGGATTTTGGATAACATCTGACAATAATGTAAATACCGCCATAATATCGATCATACGCAAGATCCTTGCACACAAAATTCTATAAAAATCGTGCGATCCGTTTCCCAGATAATTTAGGCGTTCCACACTTAAAACTCACTCTGTATGTAGCTTTTTTTTATTGTGGCTGATTTAAAAAAAAAAAAATTCCAGTACGACCATCAGTAACAGCACAAGCTGTACAATTTAATTGTTCTTCGTATGACCTAATTTCTTACAAAATATCATTAAACTTACATAAGAAGTCGACCTCAATAAACTGCATAAAATTTTCGAAAAAAGAAACAATCACGAAAATAGCACCTGCCTTTTTAAAACTTAGCGAAAGCACGCGCCAATATATCAGAAATTAACGGACAGATGGATGCGTAGATTTACCCTAATTTTTGCACCTGTGGGCAGGTGTATTTTTGTTTCGATTTCTCCTTGCTTGCATCAATTCCAAAAGACGTATGTCTGTATATCAGGATGTTTATTTTCAATTGTTAACCTAAATAAACACCAGTTAGTTAATCTGAATTATCTGAAATCGCCATAATACCATGGTCGTATAGGATTTTTCTTGAAATTATTAACACTTATGCCCGATTTCATAAAATAGTGTGTTGTATTCGTTGACAGCATTGAAAATTCATATGCCGGTGGCTGTTTTCCCAGGTCCAAACTGGATAATCCTAGAATTTTCACGAAACTAGAATAACCTATGGATGCCGTTTTCTAAGATACATTCCTTCGCTATCACATCAAAAACAACATGGCATACTTAGTGATATTAAGGGTAGATAAACGAGGGTTTGAAATTGAAGAAAAAACAACTAACTTATAATATGTATACCGAAGAGAGTTTAGACTTTGTTATCTAAGTAGATGTTAACAATATGGGTGGCACACAGTGAGTACAACTATAATAATCGAGAATAGTGTTTTTCTACTACCGTATGTAAAGTAGGTACTTTAGGCACACTGTCGAGTGTGCCTAATAATTGTTCTAATAATTTCAGTGAAAGCCGCTCATTAATCCCTTGTCTCATTTTCGAGTTATAATTTTTCCAAGCTGTTAAAATATATGCTAATTAACGTTTGGAGGTTATTGACATGGTTTCATAAAAAATTAAATCTTTCCCTAAAAACTTGAGTATATGCCGATAATATATACATTTTTGGAAAGGGGAAGAAATTGACTTTCAGATAATATCAAAAAATATAAGGTGTTGTATTTAAAATAAACCGATAATTTGGTTTCAAAAATGGTCATTTTTTTCGGCGCTTTCTGGAAAAGATATACATTTGGCAACTATGTCAATAAAACTTTGAAGGTAATATAAGAAGTTTAGCGAAAACTGCACGTAGATATCTTTTTCCATTCTCGAGTAATAAGCCGTCAAAATGTGTTACTTTATAGTGGGACACCCTGTACTATACAGAGTTCGGCAAAAGTCCGGGACCGGACAAATATTGAAGAAAATAGAAATTTTTTTTAAAATGTTTTCATACTAATAAAGTGACAGAATATTTTTAACCACTCGATATAGGAGAGCAGGGACCCTATTCTCAAACCGTGACATATTTTGTCGCATGCGAGAAATCCTCTTTGTCGAATAAAATCTAAATATTCTTATTCTCAAATGTCGCCTTCGCAAATTTTTGATAGACAAATTGTAGAATGGTCAAAGGCAGTCGGCAATTTATGTCGAATGCGAGAATTTCATTACTTGCAAAATTTATAGGTCAACGTTATACATGTCAAAAGTGTGGAAACACTTAAAACATTGTTTAATACTTTTGTTAGGTTCTGTTTCAGAAATGTTTGTAGAGAGAAAATGGCAGCTTTATTAATTGCTATTGAAAATTTAGAAAATCAAGAAATGTATCAGCGGCCTCGAGAGAGACGAGGAATATATAGAAGCGCTTTTACACTTTTGTCTGACAGAAAGTTTATTAAAACGTTCAGATTAACTAAAGAGTTAGCTAGAGAGCTAATCATTATTCTAGAACCCTTAATAGAACAAGGGAATCGTGCAAGTGCATTATCTCTTGAAAATTTTCCAGATAAAAGAGGCTCATTTTCTTTTTCTTGCATTAAATTTGTTTATGTTCGTTTTTGGTTTTGGGTGCAATAATTTTTTGTTTGTTTCACTTACCATGTTTATCTTGTTCTACATTCGAGTAAGTACATTGTAGGTACCTACATTCTAACTTCTAACAAATAACCAAATCATTACTATCATCACAGATCATATAACTACTGCTGTCATTTCATTATTTTACAACTTCACAAGAGAAGTGGCATGGAAGACGATATAATATCGAAATTTCGGTGTTGCCAGTTCATGTTATTCGACAAAATTTATTTCACGCGACTTAGATGTCGAACCCATTTGAGAATGCCAGATGCCAATGTTGTGCGACAATTTCAATCGACATATGTCGAATACGACAAATGTCATTCGATTTCGAGAATAGGCCCCCAGAACCCTATATATTTTCTGAAGGCTTAAAACGTTATTTTTTTAAATCTGCCATCAGATAGCCAAAGATCCATTTGAAGAAATTAATTTAGTTAGGTTCGCGGTTCGCAAAACTGTAACACCCTGTATATTTTAAAATAGTTTCCAATTATGGTTTTAGTTGAAGTAGAATTTTTGGTAAGGAAACATTTTTCAAAAATTTTATATTTTCTTCAATACTTGTCCGGTCCCGGACTTTTGCCGAACTCTGTATATATGAATATACTGAATTTTGGTGGTAAAGTAAAAAACAATAGTACATAACTGAAACCGTTCAATATATTTATTCAATTATTGAATCGTGAACAATGAACAAATGAATAATTTTCTTCAGGCATATGAAAAGTACAATACTTTTAGTAGTTAATAAACAGTTACAGTTGAATGACTCATAATACAAATATTACCAAATGCAAATGTTTCCTAGGAATTCCTGATAGCAGACTAACGGAAGAAACATCTTGTAATCTTCTGTAAATAACTGATGGGAGCAATACATATTCAAAACAGCAGCATCAATGAGTAAAAGTAAATAACATTCACGGATCAAATCAATTGAATCTTCACATTATTTGCTGTAATATAATATAATATAAGTCTGTAAGTTTTCTCCACCGATCTAAGCATGTATGTATTAAATAATCTACTACGAAGTATTTAATATTTCTTCCTCTCACTCTCTATTGTTGGGGATGAAGTTTTTGTGTATTGACATGTGGTGTAAGTCAGTTGGACAGACAGACTTTGTAGAACTATGTCAATATAATATATTTATTTATTTAAATAATAAAAACTTCACAAATAAGAGTAAGCAGACTCTGATTTGAATCAATTAATAATAAAAATGGAAAATATCAAACAATTCCTTAAGTTAATCTTTTTGTATAAATATAATTTTTGTTTTTTTCCGCCTCGTTTTATTGCTTTTTGAAATTCAATTAGTTTAACGTTTACACAGCTGAAAAATGGTTATTTATGTAACAAGCGTGTAAAGTAGCCTTTTTTTGAACATTTGAACAATATGAATATTGTCACATGAGTCGAAAAAAGGCCTTCACACACGAATTACATACAAAAGTTTTTCTACTAGCGAAAATTTGATCAAACTACAGAAGTTTGATAGTAATTTTCTTTACCTACGACCCTCCCCCCCTGTAATCAGTCAATAACACACAGTCAGTATCAATGTAATGACGTCTATTGCACACTGTAAAAAAAAACGCACAGCTGTAAAGTAAATCGCACGGCTTCCCTAGCAACATCTTAGCAACTGTCAATAGACGTCGTCATTTTATTCAAAATTTACTATTTGAAAACATTCGATATGGCCACGTTTAACTATGAAAAGCCCAAAGGGCTGAGTATGTGTATTGATTATAATTGAAAAATGGACTTTCGATTATTAACAATATTTTAATAACGATTAAACGTTAGTTCTTTAATGTGCTTCTTTCATTGGTAATAGAGTAATAGAGATGGAGTTAACCAAGCACATCTAATTATGTAACTATTATTTCTTATGCTTCTTATAAAAAATACAAGTACAATAGGTCGTAGGTAAAGTATAGTACGTAACTCGTGTTGTAAAGCATTTTACGCACACACGGAATTACTTTCCCATTCGTGCGTAAAATGCTTCTTACTACACACGTTACGTAATATACTATTACGCACTAGTGGGATGAGTATGAGAGCACGCTGAAGGGAGCGATTGGGAGCAGGAGAAATTGGGTGGACGGAAATTCGGGGAGGTGAACTACTTCTTGACGCAGGTGTTCACAGGGCATGGGTCGAGAGTGGGCTACCTCCACAAGATTGGGAAAAGAGAAACTGGAGTGTGCGAGAGATGTGAAGTGGAGGATGATGTGAGACATGTGTTTAGATGTTGGAAGAACGAGGAAGTTTTGAAGAAGTTGGAAAATAAACTGGGGGAGGCGGTGTATTGGGAAAATATGGTGGAGATTATTTTGAGGGGCGAGGATTAATGGATGGAGATAAGTAGCGTAGTAGAAAGCATGATTAGGAAAAAAGAAGGACTCTACATGGCATGTGAGAGGTAGGAGTGATAGAAGGGAGAAGATGGAAGATGACGGAGAGTGTGTGAGGGATCGCCGCCCGTCTCAAGTATGCTTAGGGTAGTGATTCCAAGGCGGGAGTAACGGCGAGTGGGTTACTTTTCTACCACATTGTGGTGTGTGATGTTATTTACTCTTTTGCATTTATTTTAGGGAATCTACTCATATTAATATTATAAATGAAAATAACTGTTTCTGAAGTATTCCACTTTAATGAAAAAATATATATGAAAATGAATCTAAATAATTATCAAAATAACCCAGAATTTTCATGTATATTTTTCATTAAAGTGGAATTCTTTAGAAACAGCTAGTTTCATTGCAAAAAGGGTCTCTCTACCGCCCTCGGACCTGAAATATCATTCACCAAATGAACTAATGGGCTTCGTTAAGAAGCTAAATTTGTTTGGTGGAATCTGAATTGATGTGAGCCACAAGAGACTCTTGCGAGTCGCAGCGCAAGTCGTCATAGACCCACTCACCACAAACCTAACCTTACCTAAACCCATTTTGCGCATGGTTTAGTGTGTTTTCCACTACTTTTATAATTTTCCTATCCAATATCTGTTCTAATATTCTTATGTTTGCACAGAGCAATGTCCCCCGTAATTACCACATTCCCGTCTATCAACTTTTTTTGTATATAGGGACAATTGATGCCATTATTTCGGAATCCTTCCTTCTTTCCAGCACGTATTATATCCTTTAAATAATAGTTCTTCTCCAGCTTTACCCATATTCATGATCATTTCTCCAGTTATTTTGTTGCATCCTGGTGCTTCCATTTTTCAATTGTTTCCGTGAATTCATCCATGGCTATTTCTTTATTATTAAAGTCCTGTATTGTTTGTATTTTTTTCGTTTCATTTAGTTGTTATTTTTCCGTTCTCAGTTAATTCTAGAAAATGTTCCTTCCATTGTTCCTTTACATTTACATCTTCTGTTTACATTTCTCCTTTCCTGATATTAATATCAGTTATATTTGTATCCTTTTCATTCCTCCATTATATTGGCACATTGTCATACAGTTTTTTTCTGCAAATTGTTCCTATTGATCTTCTTTAGCATTTCTAGCTAATTCTTTGGTTTCCCATTCCTTGGCTCTATATTTCTCATAATCCATAATTTTCCTAGATACTGGGCAATTTTACCACATCTTCATTGATGATTTATTTCAATTATAACATATGGTTTTAAATGAAACGAACTGTTTTTAAATGACTCCACAATATATTTGTAAAAAATCTGTTAATTGCAAGTAAATTGACAATTGTTTCGATATAAATATCATCATCATCATTCTACTCCAAAACAAATCTTCAAGAGCACGTCGTTTATATAGTGAAAAATGCCTCTAGCAATACAGCTAGCGTGTTTAGAGTTTTGCAAAAACCAATCTTGTTACAGCCAGAAAAAGCGGAAATGATTCAAATGAAGATAACTTCACATAGTTTTTTACACAGAAATCAAAACCCAATAAATCTCTATCCACCTACTGGATATATAAATAATGTTCAGAGTGGAGGAATAATATCTGGATACTGGCAAAATGATCAGCAGGGAATCAACGCTACAAAATATACCTCGAAGAACAAAATTAATTGCCCAAGAAGTACGAGAAGAGTTCACGGAATATTTTTATACTTGTAGTAGTTTACCATGGCAAAATCGTTACCCTTAATAAGTGTTTGTAATGCCTTCAATAATTTTCAATTAAAATACTTATTAGGCATAAAGTCTTCCTTGTTTTTATTATCCTCGAAGTTTAAATGTTCGTACGGAAACCATTTAGACGTGAAAATTTCATTTCGTTCTGCAGCTAGTCATATACTTTATAAACTAATTCTATAATTATATTTTCATTCGCGTTTTCCCTTGACTGTACCTTTTCATGCTCTTCATCTTTTTATACTCTCCCAAGCTTCTTTTTTCTTATTTCATTATGATAGGAAGAATTTCGAGGATTTCTGAATATATATTTGTGTTTCTAGACTTGACGATTAGCTTTAGGCAGGTTTCTTCATCAAGTTCCATTTCCAATAAATAAACGTTACATTGAGATACAGTAAGGAGGAATACATTTATTGTTACTGCGACTTAATTACAGTCCGATTTTAGGCATTACATAAAAAACAAAAGATTTTGTATTAAAAAATTCATTGAATATTTAATTAATCAACTAGTAGTCAAGTAATATTTGTATAAGTGAGAAAAAAAATCAAAAAAGAAAAAAAAAATTCTTATTAAAACATTAATAGTTCGGAATTATAATCACTGCACTGGTTACAGTTTTCCGATGCTCTGTTCGTAGTGAAGCATCAACTTGTTGAGGTACGTATACGAACCCGACTGAGCACGAATTGACGAATTGACCGACAACGGCGACAACATTTGGTTCGCTCCGACGCCGAGCCCCGAACAGCTCGAAGCCGCGCATTCGCTTTCGTGCTCAACTCTTTAAGCAGCTGAGGTAAACCTGTTCCAGGTATTTATAAGGCGTTGGCGAATAGCACCGGTCAACAAAAAAACATTTTTTCTTGGATTCTCGTTCCGATGCTTAAATTTTAATTCTAGCATCAATATAGCTCTGCAGGTGATCGCAGATGGGGTGCCGGTGCGTTTACTCCTGATGGAAAGAAATGGAATACATGACCGAGTGGTGGTACCTACGGTGTAGTAAGAGAAGAAGAGAGGCGAAGAGCCTGGAAGGATGACAAGAAGCAGGGTCATTGGAAGTAAATAAGGCCAAATGGACGAGTACAATAATACCAGACGTGAAGGCTTGGTATGAATGTAAATTCAAAAGAACAAACTACCATCTCACGCAATTTCCAACTGGTCATATACGTTTGAATTAAAAAAATTAGCGATGATTTTTGTCTGGAGGAGTGTGGCGTTAGTAGATGAAGCAGAACACGTCGTGTTTGATTGCGTGGAGTATAAAATCTTGGCCGAGGATCTGCGCTTGGTGATGGAGTATTTCACTCAAAAGCTGTTATTGAATTTGCCTAAAAAAAACATATCTTCGTGGATGTTAAAACAAAAATTATTAAAAAAAAGGAGAAGAGGGAGAGGCTGAGGGATACGGGAGTATAGAAGAGAAGATAGGAAGTAAAGCCAACACGCTCCGATGTTATGTTCGCAAAGAATGGTCCAGAACGTGTCGGACGAATACGGAAGGTTTTTGTGCGAACGGCCCCTATAGGGATCACATCGTTGTACCTTATCAGGTAGGCTGAGCGGGGATATGTTCCTATAGGCAAGAATCCCACACTACGGAGAAAAGGTTGAACAAGTACCCAGTCACTGAGAGCAGGTCTCCCCCTCAAAAAAAAGTTCAACCTACTTGCTGCGTTTCGGCAGTGTAATAAATTCAACAAAATAAAACTAGTAGTCTACGTAATTCACGAAAATGATTTAAATATGCTTCAAATACCATTCTCAAGGAATGTTACTAAGCGAGGTATCCCAAGTTATCGTTCACAGACAATATCTCTCTGTAAACACTGCTGTGAATAGCATCAATATTTCTTCTTTATGACATATCAGAAACGTCATTTCACTTAGCAGACCTTTGGCAGCCACTCTTCACTTTGAAATTTCAAATGGTATATTTTCGTTGAAAATTGCTTGTCACTCTATTTGTATAATACTTTTTGGTTTATTATTATTAGCACAAGAAATTTTCAACGAAAATATGCCATTTTATTTAATAGAAAGTGATGGGTAGCTGCCAGAGGACTCTTATGTGGAATAAAGTTTCTGATACGTCATTGAGAAGCAATTTCAATGGTATTACAGCAGTTTTTATAGAATCGGATTTTCTTTTAAATAATGCGGGATATTAGGTACGTTTACACCGGGCGTGCCAAATTTTTAGTCCGAGGTCTAAATGACGTCACGTGTACTTTACTTTCGGTGTAAACACCCGAGTAAAATTTGGTACTCGAATTTGATCCGTCTCAACTAGATTGGTTCTACGGGCCTTTGTTATTGAATATAAATGAACAACTATGTCCGTT
>CAJUYI010000555.1:0-18246 GCA_910591695.1 Galerucella pusilla | reverse complement strand
CTGCATTGAAGCAGCTGTTTGACTTCATAAATTCAGCAGCATAATAAAGGGTCTACTTTGGGCCAGTTATCAGTTTGTGCTTTTACAAAACTTTCGCTAGCCATATCTTTACTCACAAAATATGAAAGAATCGTCAATGAACATCGTTACTGAATTAGTAAATAAAATATTTTCTTCTAAAAGTTTTAAAATATCCTCGGAAATATCGAATATTTATGTCCACTTTCCACTTTACGTTGACATTTAGAAATGAAAAAAAGCACACACAAACACGTAATGGTCTCAAAAATGATATTTTTACGTCGATGAAGCAATTAATAGTTGAATAAAATACAATATAAACACTACAGAACTACACAGAACCTAATGCAATACCGCCCGTATTGACAAAAGTAAACAAACATGAGATATGACATCACACGTATCATCGGTAGCGTTCGGAAATCCTCGGGTGTTGGTCGGAAAGTGCATTGAAATTAGAATTTTATTTTAAAATTTTGAAGTAATTTCCAATGGAAACTGGTTTATTTCCTATTACTAGTAATTTTTGATATCAAGTTTAATATTATAAATTAATATCTAAGCAAAATATGATATATGCGTGTACTCTATTAAATATCCAAAACAGCATACAAAAACAGTCAATATCCGAATCTAAATTGGGATGAAAATTGGACTCTGAAGTGCAAATTTTGTCAAAGACCAAGCGTTTATTCGCTATCGAATTTATTACATGTGATTATTCCACACTATATTAAATTATAACCTGTATTATAATATTTAGCCTAAATAAATTTATTCTCTTCAGCTTGTCAAACCACGTGTTCCTGCTCTATTGAATTTAAATTATAATTTTCTGAAACAAATGAATTGAAACCTTTATCTGGTTTCATTTACATAAAACGTTTGCTACACATATTTTGTCGGGAAGGATATTATTAGATAGTGTTCCTTGTGGCTTAATATATAACCAAGCCCATTAAACCTTTTCACATGGTATTATAAACACTTATTATACTTTGTGCTATTTATAAGATGCGACATAGGGATTCCTACACAAAACTGTCAAACGCGAGCTAAATTTCTTACCAAATAGCGTTTATAAAAAATAATAACAGATTTAGGAGGTTTGTTGAAAAATAAGTTCAAATGCACTTTTGATTTTTTCGAATTCCCTCTGGTTTAATGAAAAAATGGATAGTTATGTTTGGGAAAGTCGAAGTCCATATTCATACCACTCTCGAATACTTTCAACCGTCTGGGAACTAGCTACACGGTTGAGTGCACAGAAAATTTTAAATTTAAACCTGTAGTATGCCGGTTGGATTTTCCGCTTTTTTCTATTTGTTTATAGTTCTTTTTTCACAATTTTTGAAACAAATAACTGTGCTTTATTTCAAATCAAATGTTTTTTAGACAAAAATTATGAGAAATGAACTAAAAACAAAAAGAAAAAAATTTCACCACAGCGGCGAGTCGAACCGCAATAACTCAGCTTTAACTTTTAAATTTCCCGAGCCCCTACCCTGCTGGTTATCTCCTGAGCGGTTGAAAATTTTCGAAAGTGGTATGAAAATTAGTCTGTATCTTGTTCTTTCTGCCACACTTTTCACTACCATATGTAGTGGTATGGGGTTGAGAATCACTTCTATATATGGCTGTCGTTGGGCATGTTCTCATTGCCTCTGTAATTCATATACAAGCTAGTTTTCAAACAGGGGCTATTTTTCCCCATCTGTCACTTCAGAACTTTGATGTTACACGTACATTTTTCAATTAAACGTCAATTAATGTCAAAGTCTTTTGTTATATTCCTATTTTATGGTTTATTCAGTAGGCGAAGAACTGTTGTGCGTCACAAATGCAGAAAACGCTTTAGCAGCCTTTGACTATCAGCTGCTTAACCTCACCTTCTGCCCTTGTCACACAAAATACGAGGATGTATTGATATATATGTTGCTTTCGTTTATTTGGGCTTCAAGCAATTGTGCGTGACGCCTCAGTCGCCACGACTTTTAAGCAAAACGAACACGATTTTTTAGGATCCTCAAAACCACCTGACATGTGCCAATGCCAATGAAATTCCTGTGTTGTGAAAAGAATAGTTTTCCATTATAATGTTTTTGATAATAGAATTTTGCATATTTAGATATTTTTGGTAAGGTTCAAATCGTATTAGATCGTAATCGGCACAATCTTAACCTTTAAATAAACGTCAAACAGGACAAACGTCAAATATTTAATGTCCGTGGCTTGAAGCTTATACTTTTCGGTATGTGCTTGAGGGGCAAGGGTAAGGTAAGACTCGGCGTCACGCCCGGTAATAAACGAACCGAATTCAGTCACTACGAGCTGCTACTAGCAGCCTAAAGTGAATAATCGAAAACACCTATAGTTAGCCTAGACCAGTTCCATGTATAAACAAAATATTGCGTTACCATAGCAACGAACAATAACTCAATAACTAACTAAATTGTGAAAATCGGAAAATTGGAGTATCGAGCCATCATCAAGTACCTGTATTTAAAAGGGTTAGAGGTAAGCAGATTTACGAAGATATGCTTAATACCCTTGGTGATCAATGTCCTTCGCCCTCTCCAAGTCATAAGAAGTTTCGTGTCCAAAAATCTACTGGAAAAGTTCTTGCTTTAGTTTTTTGGGATTGCCATGGAGTAATCATGATTGATTTTTTGGATAAGGGTAGAACAAAAACTGGAGATTACTATTCGACATTACTGACCACTATACGGGAAAAAATTAAAGAGAAAAGACGCAAAAAGCTATACAAAGGTGTTTTGTATTTGCAGGACAATGCCCTTGCACACAAATCTCATGTTGCCATGCAAAAAATTCGTGATTTAGGGTTTGAATTACTAGAACACCCCCTTATTGACCAGATTTGGCTTCGTCCGACTATCATCCCTTTCCTCAACTGTAAAAAGTTCAAAAGGTCGAAAATTTTTTTCCAACGAGGAGGTTATAAAAGCTGTAGAGGTCTGATTTGCAGAGCAAGAAGGAACATTTTTTTGGAAAGGTCTAGAGACGTTGCAGGTTCGCTGTAATAAATGTATCCAATTAAGAGGAGAATATGTTGAGTAATGAAATATTCTGACATTGAAATTTTGTTTGGTTCTATAGTAGGCTAAGAACTTTTCAATTAAATGTGAGTACTATTTCATACATCCCATCAGTTCCATGAAATGTTTTTTTTCAATTAAAACTGTGATTTGTTATGTACAGACTGCACTAAAACTGTAAATTGTGTAGTATTGTTTGAAAATACACTTCATTTTATACAAACATTATCCGGTCATCCAAAACACAATTACTATCAGCCATTTCGTCGCATTTAAGAAAGTATAGCATTAAACTACTTACCACAAATCCATAACACAATGACGTTAATGACATCTTAAGTCCATTTGACGGTTTTTAATTCAGACAAAATAACCATTTTTAACGTCAGCGTTAACAAAACACAACATTGTTGTTATTGGCGAGGGCGCTAACAGCCAATTGGAATGATTTAATCATCAGCAACTCTATTTGCGGAAACATAACAGAAAACGAAATAATTTTTCAAATGAAATCTTTTGTCTCGAATACATTGACGCCTGATATTGTGATTGCTCAGTCGCAACGTATATTTTTTAAATAAGGTAAGCTTTCATGGAATTTTGTGGGTAAGTGTCCCGTAAGTAGCCCCGTTATGGTGCGTAGTTTGCTCCTGCTCATTGAGAGCAGTTCCCTCGCTACTTTTTCTGATGTTTTTTTATGAATTTCTTCCCATGTGTTTGCCTAGGCGCATTCTACCAGTGTTTATTGTGTTGTTCTTTTACCCACCCTTTTAACCATAACCTAGTTGAGCATCTGGGAATGCCCACTGCTGATTCGGGTCCGCTCTTGCTCTTGCAAGTTCGTCAGCTTTTTCATTACCAGCGATTCCTTTGTGACATGGGACCCACTCCAGTGTTACACTGTTCCTAGTCGCCAGTCTTCTAAGTTCTTCGCCGCATTCCCATACCAGCCGAGATGTTACCTCAGAGCTCTGAAGCGCTTTAAGGGCAGCTTGACTGTCACTGTAGATCCTGATCTGCCTGTTGTTGTAGGCTCTCATGTTATTTGAACTTGCACATGCAAGTATTGCATAGACCTCTGCCTGAAATACCGAGGCGTATTTTCCAAGCGAGACGATTCCTTCATATTTGCTCGACTTGCTGTATATGCACGCTCCGGTGTCGAGCTCATTCTTTGATCCGTCTCTGTACCAGATCAATTCATTCGCTCTACTGAGTGGTGGTGCGTTCTCTTCCTCACGCCCCTTTCGATCTTCGATTATTTTTCTTATACTAACGTTGGTATTCGTTGGTGATCTATTTCTTATTCCACTTCAATTGAAAAAAAAATATATAGCACTACAATATTCACTTCTATCTACCATTCTAGTAGGGCATACTCTACAAGCATCGTTTGTTTTTATTCCTTTTCAATAAGTCCCTATACGTTTCCCAACATTCAACTTTTAACATTCGTCTGGAGCACCTCAAGTATCTTCTCAAAATGTTTTCTTTCCAATAATTCAGGAACTACTTATTCGGAAATTAACTGAATCAACTAACAGTTTATCTCAACAAAGTCATTTCTGGTGACTTCTTTTCAGAAATATCGATAAATATATGTCTTGCACCAAGGGATGATAATTGAAGGGTCTCTGGAAGGTTTAAACTGCGAGAGCCGAGCGTGAGCACACACACACCTCTATCAAACCCGTCCCTTCCAGGATGCACTTCTCTAGGAGCAATGCATCTCGGGGAATAACATTCCTCCATCCCTCATCTCTACCGATGAGTCCTCAGTAAGATCTGCTGGGCTAGTCCATAATCTTTTCTTGGTTTATGGAAAAGTTCTGGCGTTCTTCTTGATTTTTCGTCGCTCGCGGGGTGTGTGTGTGTGTATGTCGCTGCCTCTCAAAGTACAAATCCTTAGCTGACGTACTGCGTCTGAAGACGACCTTAGAGAGTGGATCTACTTGTTAAAGCTGGCCCTACTAACTTTCCTGTCGGTCGTTTTTATGGACAGGCAGGATTTCTAGGTAAGTGATATTCTTTTACTCACCTGTTGGTGTTGCTGTTTGTCCTCACTGCTGTCCATATTTTATCCGTTTCCTTGGTAGTGCGTGTTTGTTGTAGTTTTCTCTGGTTCAAGCACTCGTCAGTAGATTTCTACTTATCAAACTTCACCTCCCCAGTTCGGTAGATGTCGTTAGGGGTCACGAAAATTGTATGTACTTTCACTGCGGTAACCAACTGAAGACGCCTGAACTTGCGAAAATTTATCAGTCCCGTACATGCAACGCTCATTTGGTTTCTGCGAATTGTATTGCATTTAGTCAACTCAGTTTATTACCAAAAGTAGGTATTAAGATATCTGCTGTATGTTATTCAACATAATTTTAATCATATACCTACTACAGTTTAAAAGTAACACCCGAAAACTGCTGACCCAAGCTGCGTGAAATGTTTTCCATCCGCAAAGATGTTTGGGAGCCGCACACGATAGCTAACTACAAAAAATGCATGCCGGCTAAGAAGGATTATTTGCACTTCTCGGTTAACCAGACCTTGGAATATCTTTCACATTTCCCATTTAATTGAAGTTTATTTATCTCGTCACTGTAGATCTACTTATAGGATGAGCTGCTCTGTTATGGGACCATTTGCCATTACCATATTCAACTAACATTAATGTATAATTTGGGGTGACATTCACTGAGACTCAAAGATCTATTGTGCCCCCTTACTTCTACTTAGTTTCTGAGGAGAGTCTCAGAAACTAGTGGCTCTATTAGTCCTATTTCCCGGAGGAATTTTAGGATGTCTGTAGGCTTCAACTTAGGTAAATTTTCCTCCTCTATCCAGTAATCTCCCAGGTGCTGTGCTCTGGGATTCTGGAGTGCTGTGCAGTTGGAAAGTATGTGGATGGAGGTTTCTTCTTCCTCCACCATTTTGAGCTTTTTCAGGTGCCCATTTTACTTTGCCGATTTCACTTCGACACATGCATTCATTTGATCTCAACAGGTTGTAGTCACCCAGAAGAGTCTTCGATTGTATAAGCCCTTCTAGATCTTTCCAAAAGTCAGATCTTCTCTTTTTCTCGGCTTTATCTATCTCTTCCAATATTACATTGGGGCTAATTCCTAACCTAACTAAATTAATCAATAAAAAGGACTGAAGTTTCAATACCATCACCCGATTTGGGAATAAAGCCATTAAATGGTACACAGACGGATCAAAAGCAATAGAAGGAACTGGGATAGGAGTGTACGGACCAGGAATCAAACACTCTAAAAACTTGGGAAAACCCCAAGTATATTTCAAGCGGAAATCCACACCATAGGAAAGTGCGCCCAGTTCAATATTGAAAAAGGATATAAAAGGCAAAAAATTATTATAATGTCGGATAGTCAATCAGTCACTTAAAGCACTGATCTCTTGTGTAATCAGTTTCCAATTGGAGTGGGAATGCCTAGGCAAATTCAATGAACTAAGCGAAAGCAATATAGTTACCTTATTGTGGATTCTAGGATGCACTGGAATAGAAGTTAATTAAATAGCATATTAACTAGCAAAGAGAGGACTGAAGCACCCTTTTGCAATATCAGCTGTGGTGAACTATTCGAAGAAATAGGCAAAGCCTCAATAAAATAGAAGATGTGACCTTTGAAAAGATCTAGTAGGGATTAGAGAATCGAAGATTCTTCTGGGTGACTACAACTTGTTCAGTTCAAATGAATGCATGAGTTGAAAAGAGTTTTAACAGGTATCCTAACAGAACATTGTCGCCTGAACAGGCACTTGAAAAACCTCCGAATAGTGGAGGGAGAAAAATGTAGATTCTGTGGCATGGAAGAAGAAACCTCCGTCTATATAATTACGAATTGCCTATCAATAATTCAAAATCCTAGGAGATTACTCGATAGAAGAAGAAGAAGCCTGCAGATATCCTGAAATTTCTCCGGGAAATTAACTGAGGAAGCTACTATTCTCCGAAACCTTCCTAAGAAACTAAGTGGATGTAGGGGAGGCTAACCATAATAGAGTAACTCTTAAGTGGGTCCAGTTCAATATGGAAAGTTTTAGAAGGCAAAGGAGTATCATAATGTCGCAAAGTCAAGCGGACATTGGAGCATTGAGCTCTTGGGTAATCAGTTCCAAAATGGTGTGGGAATGCATAGGTAAACTCAATGAACTATGCGAGAACAATATAGTCACCTTAACATGGATTCCAGGACACACTGGAATAGAAGTAAATGAAATAGCAGATGAACTAGCATAGAGGGAGACTGAAATACCTTTCTGGGGGCCTGAACCCTTTTGCGGAATCAGCCCCAATGTAATATTGGAAGACATAGGTGATGCCGAGAAAAGGAGAAGATCTGACCATTGGACAGATCTAGTAGGGCTTATACAATCAAATACTCTTCTGGGTGACTACAACCTGTTGAGATCAAATGAATGCATAAGTCAAAGTAAAACTGCGCTAAGAGTTTTAATAGGGATCCTAAAGGGACATTGTCGCCTGAATGGGCACCTGAAAAAGCTGAAAATAGTGGAGGAATAATGCAGATCTTGTGGCATGGAAGAAGAATCCTCCTTACACATAATTTCCAACTGCGCAGCACTTCAGAATCCTAGAGCACAGCACCTGAGAGATTATTGGATAGAAGAGAAACATTTACCCAAGTTGAAGCCTGCAGACATACTAAAATTCCTCAAGGAAATAGGACTGAAGGAGCTACTAGTTTCTGAGACTCTCCTCAGAAACTAAGTAGACGCGAGATAGATTTTTTAGGTCTCAGTGAATGTCATTCCAAAATACATACATAAGCTGCGTTCGTTATTTGCGTCCGATCTGGTCCGATCAATCTTTTTAGTCTGAATCGTTCTTTTATTACATCTAGAGGTAGGGTAGGTGAATGCTCAGATTAATCTGTGATCACTTGACCAAAATCCGTCGCCTCTGCGATGCAAATAACGAACGCAGCTATTCATACATTCATTGTAATATTGGAAGAAATAGGCAACGACCTTGAATGATTCTAGAAAATAGGTCCAAAAAAACTACTACTCTTTAAGACTTTCCTCAGGAACTAAGTTGAAGAAAGGGGCTTGGTTGCCTCAGTTATGGATACATACATAGTTGGAAATGGAAAGAAAATAACCTTTCCATATTTTCTTTGTTTTCATATTTAAAAAATAGTATTTAAAATATTCAACTTATCACAGATTTAAAAATGATACGCCCATGCAGGTTCATTTTTTATGTGACATAAACTCGTATAGAGTATAATAGAGAGAGATGCGTAGGAGAAAAGTATTTAATTTATCGTTTCAAAGAAAAACGCGAATACATTTAATAATCCAAGAATAACATTTCTTTTTCGGAGAGCAGATACAAAAATGCCAGAGGTTCAATGGCCGAATTCGTCAGTCGAACTCATTTTTCTCGCTTCTCGTCGTTGAACTTGATTCACATTGCCAATTATAAATTTTATCAACGCGTAGCTCTCTTCACTCAAGTTCAGATGTTCGAGGTTAAAACCATTTGTATCTATGTAATTTTATATCGCATTCAATTAATTCATTGTGTATTTTGACGCACGGATCATGTTTACTTTTAATAATTCGCTTATAAATTGGTTGAATTACCTGTGAAATACATATCTTATTATACTTTTAATATAAAGTACAATGAACCCTGGTTAATATTTTCATGTTGACCCTACTAAAAAAACACCAAACCTTCGCGACCATTCCTTTTTTTTCTTTTTTAGGCTGAGATGAGAAACTCATGTTCGAATGGGTCTTAACCAGTACCCAGACAGTGTTGGTCTCATCCCCAAGAGAATGCCTACCAACCAAACCCACCTTAAGCTCGCCGTTACTCCTGCCTCGGAATCACTACCCTAGCATACTTCAAGACGGGCAGCGATCCCTCACACACTCTCCGTCATCTTATCCCTTCTATCACTCCTACATCTCACATGACCTCTCTTTCTTAATCATGCTCTCCACTAAATTCATCTGTAACACCCTCCATCCATCCTCTACATTTTTTTTCCGTAGTCTGCTTTCTCCTTTCTACTATTTCTCGTCTCATGTTTTCCCTCTCCGTCCTCATCCTCTTCCCTTCCTTCTCCTACTACATTCTGTCTCCCCTGGCTTGTGTCCTCTTTCCCCACTTACCCTACAAAGGAAGGCCTGTCGACATTCTCTGGCCATGTGCTCCACGCTCTTACATAGCCAGCCACTGTAATATGAATTGCAATACAAATATCACGCATATTTGTAAAAAAGTGAATAGCAGCTATCCTGACAAATGTTTTCACAATAGATCAATTAATAAATGTCTATGATGCAATTGTCTACTCACATATTTCATGTTGAACTCTGAGGTGGAGCAATAAGTGCCTCGAGAGTCTTTATATCTCAAAAACGAATTCAGCGTTTAATATTCAACCTAGATAGTAGAGAGACTTCACTTCACTTCAATACATATAACATTTAACTTAACTGAAAAGTTGAATTTCTCTATGAGTGGTTAATAAATTTTTCTATTGTTATCCTGGGTCCATAATGGACAAATTTAAATATTTTGAGAATCCAGGGATAGATAGTTCAACAAAAACTTGTGCAACATCATTTTGTATAGCCAGGAGATTATCTTCAACATATTTGCCCCTTGAAATTACTTGTCAAGATGAAATTATTTGAATGAAAATGTTATTAGTTCAAAATTCGCGCTCCACCAAAAATTACTGATGATATAAAGATTGTATTCATAATCTATAGATTAAGTGAGGAGCGAAAACAGACAGATACATGTTTCATTGACGCTCACTTTGTACCCAAATATAACTATTACACTCACAGTGTTTTATCGTGAAAGCACTGTGTAGAGCACTTTACCCTAAAACCAAACTATTAGTGGATCGAGTAGTGAATATTAATTGATTTACATCATTTTAATTTCAACAGTTACTAATAGCTGACGGTAAACTGAATAAGCATAATGAGTCTTAGAATAGGTGGGTATGAAGTATCGATGAAAAGACATTTGTATCCTAAAGTATAATATCGGTATCTGTATCTGTAGAGTAGGGAGGGTGAGTGTAGGCTCACAGCACTTGATAATCCATTTACAGAAAAATATTATTAGAAAGTAGCAACATAAGTAATATAAGATTAGCAATCGTTTATAGTATATAAATATATACTATAAATACAAATTATTAAAAGTAATGTAAAATAGAGAAAACTATAAAAACTGATAACATAACTGAATTGTGATTTATTTATAATATAACAAAAATATTACAAATAATGTAATTATTTTATACAACCATTAATTAAAAAAAAAAACCTACCCTAACTGTAAATAAAAATAAAAATTCTGATTAGATTTATCAATAATGTGCATTAGTGAATTGAAGTGAAGGTCACAGTCATTTGCAATTTGATTAAAATTTAAGCATATCATGTGTAATGGAGAATGAGAAAGAATGTTAGTTCTTGCATTGCCACAGTAAAAAGTGAGATTACGACGTGAGTGCAATCTTGGAATGAGAAAATTCAGCTGACTTAATAAATTTGGAGAGTCAATACAATTATGATTCAACTTAAACAGAAAATCGATACCACTATTTATTCTTCTGAGTTGCAAGTAGTGAATTCCAAAACGATCTAGCAGAACCGATTGTTCAATCCCCCTTTCGGGGTAAGTACCATCAATCCTACTAGCTAAAAATTTCAGAAATCTCCTCTGAACGGTCTCTATCAAATTAATGTGAATTAGGTAATACGGACTCCACACAAGAGAAGCGTATTCAAGTTTTGATCGTACTAGAGCGAAAAATAGTGTTTTCAATGCATCTTCATTAGAGAACAATTTGCAGTTCCTGATTATGAATCCAAGGGATTTAGTGGCTTGGGAGCAGATAATATTTGTATGTTTTATAAAATCCAATTTATTAACAAAAGTTATCCCCAGATCTCCAACCTCAGTACCTACATCTAGTTAAGTCCACATTATCGATTTGGTAGTTGTAAAAGACTTAGATTTACGGCTGAAGGTACATACATAACATTTACTTAAATTTAGAAACAGGCAATTTCTTGTACACCTTTCATTAACTTTCTCTAATTCCAATTGGAGCAAGTGACTATCAGACTGCGATTTTATTTCTAGAAATATTTTTAAATCGTCAGCAAATAATAAATTTTTAGATTGTAACGTAATAGAAAGGTCATTTATAAATAGCAAAAACAATAAGGGACCTAGGTTGGACCCTTGTGGAACACCTGACGTTGGGAAGTAGGTTGTAGAGGAAAACCCATTATAAGATACAAACTGGACTCTATTAAAAAGATAAGACTTAAGTAAACTTATAAGAGAATTGCTAAAGCCAAAAAGTTGCAACTTGTTTATAAGTAGTGCGTGATCTATTTTATCAAAAGCCTTAGAGAAATCAGTGTATATGACATCTACTTGGCTTCTGTTATCAATTGCTTCAGCTATATATTGAGTTATCTCGACTAAATTGGAAGTAGTAGATCTTTGTCTCATAAAACCGTGTTGACTTGGTGATATCAAGCATTTTATTTGATTATAAATTTGATTATACACTGAAATCTCTAATACCTTCGCAAAATTGTTCAATATCGAAGTTGGCCGATAATTAGAAATATTGGCAATCTCCACTTTTAAGCACACTGCACACTCTAGCAATTTTCCACGTATCAGGAAATACAGACTTTTTAAGAATAAGATTATATATCTTAAGTAGTGGCTGAACGAAGGCATGGCTACAATCCTTCAGGATGAAACTAGGGAACATGTCCTTTCCGGAAGTGAGTTTATTTGGAAGTTTTGTTATAGAATTTGGAATATCTTTTTCAGAAAATTGAGATTTATGGCAAGTAGGAACATTATTTATTTCTGTATTCATAATATCACCTTGGCTTTGAACATAAACACTCTGAAAATAATTGGCGAAGCCTGCAACAATAGAGTTGGGCGTATCGAAAACATTCTCACTATAAAATACCTGACCGGGAATTCTAGAAGTGCCTTTTTTACTCTCTATATATGACCAGAATTTTTTGGGATCAGAAATAATACTATTTTCGACAGATCTTAAATAGTTGCTATAAGCTTCATGTACTTGAGTTTTGATTATTCTTCGCAATCTAGAAAATTCCTGGTAATAATGTATCGATGAAAAGACATTTGTATCCTAAAGTATAATATCGGTATCTGTATCTGTAGAGTAGGGAGGGTGAGTGTAGGCTCACAGCACTTAAGCCACATGTGACCCATTGTACAACCTCCCGAGGAGTTGTCCTCCTAGGTCATCGTCCATCCTGTCCTTCCCAGGGAGGTGGACAGGTCACTAGGAGACATCTCCTTTATATCGGCAGGTGTAGGCCAAGACTCACCGAACACACACTCTCTTATCGACGATAACTCCGGATACTCGCATAAGACAGTTCCATCTTCCTGTTCACACATCCTGCATAGAGGTGTGTCCACTATCCCCATAGTATGGAGGTGTTTCCTTAGTTGACAGTGGCCAGTCAGAAATCCTACTGTTAAACGTAGGTTTTTCCTGGTCATCGTCAAATATTTCTTCGGCGCCAGCTTCCCAGGGTCGCCCAGAGTGATCCTGGCAAGACTGCATCCTTTGATTCCATCCCATCTCTTAAGGGATTGAGCATGGGTGTAACGTTTGGCTAGTTCCGCAATTGTCGAAGCTGTTAGGCCGTGGGTGTCACTGGGTCACTTAAGTATAGTATCTCAGCTTTGTAGTGTCTTTCATTATTTTTATTTTCATAACATTTAATTCCATAAGATAAATGTCTTTATATTATGTCCCTCATTTTCTGTTCATAGCCTGATAGTGGTAATATCTTACTGAATCTAGTAGCCACAAGTTGATTGGTTATACTTGGGGACAACTGAATTACATTGTGGTTTGACTTGGAGTTTTATTGATCCCTTTTGTTTGGATTCCAACCACATTTGGGATATGGATGAGCAGTTGGAATTTAATTAATTTTTTTTCAAATAAACACGAAACTAGCAAATTTTGTTGTTATCAAAAGAGATTCATGCATTCATATTTTTGGGTTGGGCTCAACAGCCCAGGCCTTTGAACTGAATCTTTGTACCATTACCTATGTTATCTAGCTTCGTGTCTTCTATATAGGCCTCCAGTTTAGCTGGAGGAATCTTCTGTAGTTGTGATGGTTGTGTTGTTTTCACTCCAAAGTGCTTCCGCCTGAGTCCTTGAAAGTTCTCACAGAATCAGAGTATGTGAGTAGGTGTTTAATCGTTTTCTGCACATAGGTTCAGTAAATTTGCACATCCTGTGGAGGTGTCCTTGTGCCAGCTTCCATTTGAGTTGGTGTTCCCTAGCTAGCAAGTTCCCGACTTTCCCTCTTATGTAATCTTTTGTGATTCCACAAAACGATTACGGAACTGTGAAGGCTCCTTTAGGGCCTTCTTTGGCAAGCTGGTCCGCCATTTCATTCCCTGCAATCCCCTCATGTGCCGGCACCAATATTAGAGACACTTTGTTGTCTCTTGCCATCATGTTGAGGGATTCTTAACAGTTTTTCACCAGTTCAGACTTAGTTGTTGGATTGCTGATAGCTTTAAGCAGAGCCTGACTGACAGTGAAAATTTTAATTTTTTGTCCGGTATATCCTCTTTTGATGTTTCCATCAATGCATGCTATAGCGGCAATCGTCTCTGCTTATCAAAAGAGATGTTTGAAACGGACGGCAATCTGACCAATCATTGGTCAGAGGAAATGCCAACTTAAATCCCACCCCTTAGTTTGAAATCACGGTTTAGTCATCAGAAACATTTCTAACAGGCATTGGTCTGTAGATAAATATTTCACTGAAATCAACAATAAAAAATATTTTATATTAAATTTAAAAGTCTCATCCGTATCCTGTGATTATGAAATATAGGTTTTTACTTTCCCGAGAGGAAATACTCGCCATATTCGCCAAAAATAGAGCGCTTTTGAAGGTTAAAGTGTTAATTCGCTGATAAAACAGAAAGTAATTTATATGTGGTTTCAGGAAGGTTTTTTCTGTTTAGCGCGCATTAACTTTTTCAAAGGCGTGCACGGAAAATTGTGCTTAAAGGTTTTGCTTCGACAATAATAGTCTTCACCACCTTGGTGGATAATATGCTATTAACTATTTGACTTTTTAATTGTTCTGTAGCTTTTTTGTTACTTCAGGTAAGTAAAAAGTAATTATACTGAAATACTGTTATATTTAAGACTGTTTGTATGATTCAAAAATCCATGCGATTTATTTATTAAAATTTTTAAAAATGAGGTTATGGCCATTAGAACGATATAATCTCAGTCAGGGTGTACTCAACACATTAAACAATACATAGCTCACTAAAATTTATTACATTCATAATTAAATATATTTTACCTTCATTTTGTCAACACTGTCATTAATTTTAGTAGACACATTTCTTGGGATAGATTTATGTCATAGGTAAAGTTCAGTGACTTTTTAAAAAATAATCGAAATATTTGATACGAAAATATGTTTTGTTACGTAAAGTAGAATAAAAGTTTTTTATAAGATTATTTTCTTTTTCCTTTCTGATAATTTTCATTTTCTTACATTTTATTTGACATATCAGTTGTTCCATACCAAAAAAAAATAATGAGGACATACCAACGAGGTAAAAGAAAAAGGAGGGAAGTTGAGCATGGTAGTGATTTAACCAACTTTCGACGGAAGTTGCCATATTGAGAAGCCATATTAGAAACATTAGTCATCAATTCTTGTGTAACATAGATAACCTTAATATACTAGAATGTGTCAAAATGAAAAACCACGTTAAAAAAATTGTGATTTT
Source organism: Galerucella pusilla (assembly GCA_910591695.1). NCBI lineage: Eukaryota > Metazoa > Arthropoda > Insecta > Coleoptera > Chrysomelidae > Galerucella > Galerucella pusilla. The sequence goes on along the minus strand of CAJUYI010000555.1, from coordinate 3,288 downwards.
CAGTATTAAAAAGGTTATTTATGAGTATTAGTATAAATTTAAGTTGATATTGAGTTGTACAATAGTGTTGTGAAATTTTTGAATGTACCAAAATCTGGTATCAATTCTCTAACAACAAAAAGTACCACCTTAAAAAGATGCATATGAGAGTTTTTTGTTTCCCCTAATTGAATAATTCATTGTACGCCTCTGGTTTGTTTACGGAAGTCGGCCATATTCAGAAGCCACTTTGGTCGATGATTCTTCATACTGATATGTTCTCTCCTCTTTCTTTTTTACCTCGTTGCTACATACTCAATACTATACTTGATTGAACAGCTTAGCTGACAGTGAGTCTTCTTGTCATACAACTGTGTTTATTTCGAATGATTCTATTTGTCCTTTTTTTGTAGGTGAATTAACTTTCAATCATCCCATTGGAACTAACTTTTAATTATCTCATTACCATGTTCTGTTTTTTAATTTGTTTCTTACTTCTTGTTCTTTCAAGGCTTCCATAATGTTGTTCCTTTTAAGAGAGTCTAAAAATTACATTTCCAATTCATGTAGGCGTTCGAATGTTTTCTCCATAATCTCCTCCATAGTGTGTATTGCATCCTGTGTTGATTTGCTTCTCAGCATATTTTGGGTTTCGGTTATTAGTAACTAGTCTTTGTAGTGATATAATATTTTATAGTTTACGTTTAATAGTGTAATGCCCCCATAGTTCTTGTATTCTTGCTAAACTCCTTTTTTTGTGTATCGTTATAATTTGTTCTATTTCTCATTCTTTCGGCATTTTTTAATTCCCCAAATTTTCTAGAGCAATCTATGTATCTTCTTATGTAACATGTTTCCACCGTTTTGCATATATTCCATCCTACCCAAGTGCCTTCCTATCACTACATATCTCCTCCTTCAATGTTGGTTATTGTATAACGATGTCTCCTTCATCTTCTCTTATTATCTTTTCTATTACATTTTCCATTCAGTAGGTCCAATATTCAGTAGTTCTTCGGTCCATAGCACATGTGTCACCTATGTCACCTCTTCAGTCCCCTTCTTTGCTAGTTCTTCTGCTATTTCATTTTCTCCTATTCCAGTGTGTCCTGGAATCCATAGTATGGTGACTATATTGTTCTCGCTTAGTTCAATGAGTTTGTCTTGGCATTCCCACACCGTTTTGGAACTGATTACACAAGAGTTCAGTGCTTTAATGGCTGCTTGACTATCCGATATTATGATAATCCTTTGTATTGTGCATTTTTTATCAATATTGAACTGGGCGCACTCTCTTATGGCATGGATTTTCTCTTGAAAGATGCTTGTGGTATTTCCCAAGCTTTCAGAGAGTTTGGATCCTGGCTCGAACACTCCTATCACAGTTCCTTCTATGGCTCTTGAGCCGTTTGTGTACCATTAATGGCATTCTTTCCGATTCTGGTAATGATATTTGGATTCCAGGATTCCATTTCTTCTTGTTGCTTAATTCCGATAGGCATTATTTCCTTCTCCATACTTTCTTAAGCACTCTATGTAACATGCTTCCACCGTTCTATAATTCCATCCTACCCAGGAACCTTCCCATCATTACATATCTTGATAATATCTCTACATCCTCAAATGTTGGTTTTTGTATGATGATTTCTCCTTCATCTTCTTCTCTTATTATCTCTTCTATTACTGGTTCGTTTAGTAGGACTGATATTCAGTAGTTCTTCGGTCTGTAACACATGTGTCACCTATGAAGGTTTTACTGTGCTCCTTTCTTAAAGCATTATTCATATTTTTCAATAAAATTCACCAAAAAATCTCAATATTAAGCAGGTTTATAAAGGCACAACAAACTGATTGGCAGCAGAAAACGAATATCATAATACAAGCGAACGTCTCTGATTGTGACACTTCGGTCCCATAGGACGGAATTTTTAATGTACAAACTATATATCACTCTACCGGTTTCACAAATAACATTCCCATCGTCAGGAGTGAAACTGGTTTAGTTATAAATATTGTTATATTTAAAGATTCCTCGTAGTTAGGGTTGATACAATTGCTTTGTTGAAACCAAAATACCTATATGTCTATATTACAATCTATAAACTCTAGTATTGCTGCTATTTATGAATACGTAAATAATGAATAATGTTGACCTTGCTTTTATCGTACGAAAAGTATTGGATATAATCAATTGTTATTTGTGATACTGGGAACAATATCAAATTCATTATTTACAAAATTATTTTCTTATCATGACATTGACCTTAATTGACTAAAGAGTCATGAATTCCTTTTGTTTGTGACATTCATCAATCTTAACAAATTGGGAGACCTTCTTACGAGTATAACATAATTGACATAATATTCATTGAACTATTTTTTTGTTATGTTTGATATCTGTCTATATAGCTGAATAAATTGAAGTTTACGTTTCACTTTTTTTCTGTATGCCACTCATTGGGTTTTCTTCAAATTCGCCAAGGATTCAGGTGAAGTTAGTTAATTGGCAAACAATTCTATTACTCTCTCAACTTAACCTATCTTAAGCAGATATTTGACTTTTGTGAGTTAGGACACTTTTTGTAAAATTCAAATAAATTATTTCAAGCTGAAGGTAGGTAGTAGGTAAGTAGGTGTATTTGTGGTGATATTTCTAAACCTAAAAGATCTATTATGTCCCTTTACTTCTGATGAGAGTCTCAGAAACTAATAGTTCCTTTAATCCTATTTCACAGATGAATTTTAGGATATCAGCAGGAATCAACTTAGATAAATGTCCTCTTCTATCCAGTAATCTCGCAGGTGCTGTGCTCAAGGATTATGGAGTGTTGTGCAATTGGAAAGTATGTGGATGGAGGTTTCTTCTTCCATGTCATGCCATGCCAGGCAGACCATAGCGAAGGTTCAATTCGAACAAGGAGTAGTAAGTTGTTGAAGCAGTAGAAAAATCGAGTTGCTTAGACACAGATTGAATGACAAAACAAGCGGAGTTAAATTATTTCGTCCAGAGTTTAGGTGTACATACCACTTAAGGGCATTGTCAATATGGAGACCAAGAAACTCAATCGAACTTGGAAATCTTAACAAGTTTGGAAAGTTGCAAAACTCCTTTGTTAGATAAAACTAAGTTGAAACAAAGGCCCGTCGATTTAGTCCAGGAATTAATAGTGATGTCTTTGCCTATGGTAGAATGTGAAATTGGTATATTTGAACTACTCCAGGTTACACTAGTGTCATCAGCAAATGAAGTGAATAACAATACATCAATTCGTAACTCTGTGACATTGTTAATGTATACCAATAAACGAA